>JAJIBD010022317.1:0-52500 GCA_021461705.1 Cryptotis parvus | reverse complement strand
TGGAGGAGACGCTGGGGACAGAGACATTCCTACACTTGACCCCGACAGCTTCTGACTCCTCCCGTGTGGAGAATAGAACGTGCACTGGTTTCGACTCTCCACCAAATCACAAGATGCCTGAGGCATGGGCCATGTGGTGGATGCTTTGTTTCCTAATAGCTTCAAATGCTACTCTCCCTGTACCTGGCTTCCTCCATAGAGTGTGCCAGCTCCTCCCACCTGGCCAGTCTACTTCCTACCCCTGAAATAGGCAAGCCTGGTTACTTGCTTTATCGAAGAGAACATGGTGGAAATGTGTGTGTGTGTGTGTGTGTGTGTGTGTTTAACCAAGAGAACATGGTGGAAATGTGTGTGTGTGTGTGTGTTTAACCAAGAGAACATGGTGGAAATGTGTGTGTGTGTGTGTTTAACCAAGAGAACATGGTGGAAATGTGTGTGTGTGTGTGTGTGTTTAACCAAGAGAACATGGTGGAAATGTGTGTGTGTGTTTAACCAAGAGAACATGGTGGAAATGTGTGTGTGTGTGTGTGTGTTTAACCAAGAGAACATGGTGGAAATGTGTGTGTGTGTGTGTTTTTAACCAAGAGAACATGGTGGAAATGTGTGTGTGTTTAACCAAGAGAACATGGTGGAAATGTGTGTGTGTTTAACCAAGAGAACATGGTGGAAATGTGCATGTGAGTGTGTGTGGTGTGTGTTGGAGCACACTCTCCCAAACCTAGACTTCTAGAGCCCTTTCCTTCAACGCTTGTTCTCCTGGCGTGCTGCAGCTCCCATGAGAATAAGCCCTTCATGTCTATGAGAACAAGCCCCAGCGGGTCCTGTTGGAGGATAAGAGACCGTGTCATCCTTTTAGATAGCCAGCACCCAGGTTACCTGCCTGCTGGCCTGAGGTGCACGAGTGAGCCCAGTGGCTACCAGACCCATGTCTGTGCAACTCTAGGCATGTTGGCCGACCTTTCTGTGTCTGATTCACCCTCTGCGTGGCAGGGCTGGTAACAGAACCTATGTCTCAGGGCTGTAGGGAAGACTAAGTGAAGGAACATTGGCGTGGATAAGCCTTGACTACACCTCAGCTCTTAGGACTGTTCTTAAGGCAATGCCCCTCTGTCCTGTTGTGTTTCCTACAAATTCCACAGACTCAGAGCCCAGGAGGAACAAACAGGAGGGAGGCTGTTGAGCCAAATTCAACTTTGGAGCCTTGTCTGCCGCGATTTTTGTCTCCAATGAAGAAACAGACTTTTTCCACTGATTAAATATATATCTACGCATACACACACATCACAACCTTCTTTGCCCTTTTTTTCCTCCCTTATTCTTGGTAGAGATGTAATCAGAGAGGACTATTTCTCTACCATTAGGGGAAAAGTCATGCAGAAGGTCCTGGGGACTTACAGGGAGTGTTGGGAATTAGAGAGCACAAGCCCCATCTTGAAAGCACCTGATCCTTCTTGGACCACATGACTGATGCCTTGTGGTGCCAAAGGCGCTGCATCCTCTTGGCCACAGCATGAGATGCCAGCAAACTAGATCATTATCAAAATAAGTCAACAAACAATAAAAACTCATGACTTTTAAATGTTGGATCAAACTATTTAGAAATATTGTGTCAACTACCATACATTTTTATGAGTCCAGGGACTGACAAGACCTCTGGAAGTGACTTATAGCTTGTTTTCTCTTTCTTTGCTTGTCTCTAGGTCTCTCCAGTCTAAACGTCCTCGTGTGGGGCCAGGGCACTGCATACCCATGCTAGGTGCCATCCACACTCAGTCCCCAAAGATGCTCAGAGCACTAACAGGTTCTCTCCCCTGTCCCCACCCCCGAACCAATCCAGTGGAGAGCTATAAGCAAGCCGGTTGCTGGCCTTTGCCAACCTTTCCCTCCTTGACTCGTTGGCATTAAATGTACCACCCAACTAGCAAAATATCACATGCTACTATCCTCTAATTATCTGCTCTCAAGCTAGTCTTTTATTCTATCAGTACCTAATGCTATTCAAGTACAAAATCCAGTCTCTTTCATTGACAGTTTTATTCAGTTATGTCTTGTCTCCCAATGAAAATGTAAACTCTTTATGAGTAAGGGTCATATTTTCTGTCTTCTTCAACCAGATAGCATGCGTTAAATTTTATTAGTTCCCAACACCTGTCTACCTGTGGATCGCTCATTCTGACTTTGCTGTTATCACGGTGGCACTGGGGTAATACTTCAGGATACAGTAGAGATGTCTTCCAGGAACATGAAGAAAGGATGCTATGAGGCTAAAAATATAGTACAGGAGGTTAGGCACTTGTCTTGCATGCAGCCAGTTTTAGTCTTTAGCACCCCATACTGTCCTGGGCACTGCCAGGAGTGATCCCTAAGCACAGAGCCAGGAATAAACCCTGAGCACAGCTGAAGTGCAGCTCAAAGACAAACATAAATTGTTTAAACATTAAGTAGGAGAAGGTCCAACATGTAATAACAGCAACAACAACAGTTATCTCTGTGTCCCCATAATCCTATGCCAGACAGAAAGCATCATCCTAAATAGCTTTTAATACTTTTCAGTGTAACTTATTTTAAGTCTCATCAGAAAAATGGAATCAGTCTTATTAGCCATACCCTAGAAAAACCAGATAGAAGAAAGAACATATAAACTGTCTCTAGTTATGGAATGTATTCTAAATTAAAGGACATAAGCACACTGTTAGGTAACTAAAGCATATCAGAGGAAAGATCTTTACTGGCTCACTGATGCTTGAGTGGAATTATCTATACCTGGCATGTGATTATTTAATTAAATAGTCAATTCCCTTAGAGTCCAGCTGTAATCTTGGAAATTGGTTATGCAGAAAATAAATAGTTCTTAAATTTACACTTAAGCCTACACAGTTGTTTTCTGTTTTAATAGGTCCAAAACCCTAATAAAGAGTTGAACTAACAGTTTGAAAATAGGTAGGAGGGCAAACACACAGGACTATGATCACACAAGAGCCTGAAGATAGCTGAACCCAACTCTCTCCTTCGTCAGATAAAACAGTTAAACCCCATAAAGTTAGGTAGCTCGGCTAAGGACATAGTCAGGAGAGAGCCCTTTGACTCCAGCCCCCTTTAGCCATGCATCTCCACACCCCCACACCCTGGCTTCTGGGGTCCTGAGGCCAAAGGACCACAGGATCAGGGAAGCTATAACATTTATACTGACAGCAGGGTCAGAGCAATAGTACAGCAGGTAGGGTGTTTGCCTTGCATACAGCAGACCCAGGTTCGATCCCCTGTGTCCTGCATGGTGCTCTGGGTACCGCCAGGAGTAATCCCTGAGCATTGCCTGGTGTGACCCAAAAATCAACAACAAAAAAATTTATACCAACAGCAAAATGTCCTCCACTCAGTGTCTTTAGTTAAGAATCAGGAGAAGGAACTAGAGAGAGAAGATGGTCGGGAGCTTCTGCTCTGCCAGATTTGCCTTGGGGGGGTTGGCAAGGTGAGGAGCAACAAGTGAAAATAGTAGACCAAAGGTGGCATTGCCAGAGAATGCTAAATCCACGGCACAAAACAGCATGATTCCAAGAAGCGGAAAGAGACTGCTTTGGATGTGAGGTCAGTAGGAATGGGAATGATCTTCCCACATCTACAAGTGGGAAGAGATGGCAGGGTATGGAGGAGCAGCCAGCTTTGGTTCGAACATTACCAACACCAGGGACATACATTACTTCTGAAGCCCAACTCAGCTTCAGGAAAACTCTCCAGCTGCAGAGCTGGAATCGTCATCCCTGGGACCTCACACTTGAGCCACTCATTCTCTGTCCCTCAGAAATCCATTGGCTAATAGATGCGAAGCAGTCTTTTCCAAGGCAAAGCACAACAATCCTAAAATAAGGCAGCTGTTTCCATGCTTTGATTTTAAAAGATATATCTGGAGATACCTCAACATACCAAGGACATGCCTTAAATATTCTCCCAATCAATCTCCAGCTCTTAAGTGTTTCAAACCACCACTTCAAAGGAGGCTTAAACAGCCAACCTGGAGCATCCGGACCCAACATGTGAGTCACCCAGACAGCAACAGGACAACCAGCTAACCAACTCCCCCTCTCTCAAACCGCAGCTGGGGCCCACAGCACCAACACTCTTGGCTCCATGGCCCAGCCATGCGGGAGCATCTAAAATAATGTGGGATCATACTACTAAGTACTCCTTAGACTCAATCTCCTTACTTCACACACAAGGCAAAGCAAGCCTGGACATTAAGAAACACACTCAGGTCCCTCAGCGGGCTAGTGTGTGACTGGGCAGCCTTTGAATGTGGAATCCCAGTTTGCACCCCTATTGGCACAGACTTCCCATCCCTCTGTAAATGTTCATGTCTTTTTATGAAAAGAAAGGCCATGATGGAACCAGCAGCTCAAGTGTTAGAGTCACATACTTAGCAGGGTTAAGGCCCTGAATGTGATCCCCTGTACCACATGCACAACTGAGACTACCACCCCTCCATTCCTACCACCAAGCACTGTCAGGTGTGGTTCTGCTGGACCCCAGAACACTACAGTACCAGCAGGAGCACCAAACCTTCCCATGCAGGGCCAAGCATACAAAGGAACAGTCCTAGCCCCTAATCTCCCCCAGTACTGAGTGTGACCCCTATGTAATTTTAAAAAGAAAGCCCAGTTCCCCAATCACATTTTCATGTGGACCAACAGACCAGAAGCCCTCCCCAGTGTTCATCAGTGAGTCACAGGAATTGCTCCCGTCTGGGTTTGATGTGTTCCTTGGCTGAATCTCACTGTGTAGGAAAGCAAAGTTCCCGGTCCACACTGAACCCAAAGGAGCAAGATACAGGGAGAAAGGCATTGGTCAGGGACCAAACAAACCAAAATAAGTTCAGCTTGAGCCAGAGAAATAGTACAGGGATTAAGGCCTTACTTGCCTTGCCTGCAGCTAACCTGGGTCCTGCCTCTAGACCGCCTATGGTGCCTGAACACTGCCAGGAGTGATCCTTGTGCACAAAAATAGTTGTTTTTACCCAAAGCCCAAACCTGGCCTAAACCAACTGCCTGGTTTCCCCCCAACCCCATGCCTCAGGGCTCTAAAGACAGGTAGTACAAAGCCAATCAATGCAGTCCCCAAGCCCTGCTCCCAAACTTGGGAATCTGAGTCCCGTGTCCATCTCCTTTCCCGTCTTCTCTGGATAAGCCGCTGCTGAAGTTCTAAGACCTTTTTTTGCTCCCTCTGACCCCACATCAGCAGAATCCATGAGTTCCCTGAGAGGAGGGTGTGATGGGGTACACTTTCATCACTATCAATGAAGTCCATAATCAGGGGCAGCCTCTCCTGGAAAAGAAAGTTCCAAAAGAAGCAATACCACCTCTGCAACCGTCTTCTGGTGAATTCACATGCAGTTTGCTGATGAGAGCAACTCTCAGTCCAGAGGAGGCCTCTGCCTTGCCTCAGTTTCTCCCTTGTTCAGATCACTGGCAGCATGACACACCCTGAGCGGTCAAATAGCCTTCTCAGCACCTCAGCTAGGGGACTTAGTTCTCAGTGTATCTGCAGCCCCGAAGGGTAAGCCCATTATATCTGCCATCACCTTAATGCCTATTAGTTTCCCCATTTATAAAAAGAAATAATAAAAACAGGGACAGGAAACAGTCAAATGGATTGAACCCATGCTTTGATTTGCATACATAAGCCCTGGGTTCAGTCCCTGGTACCACATGGTCCCCAAGAACCACTCCACCTCCCAGAACTCCACTATATGTGGCCCCAAAACAATTAAAATGAGAAAGCCAGAGAGCTATTTTTAATAGGCTGAGATGCATGCTTTGCATGCAGAAGACATAGAGTTATATCCCCAAACATTGTTTTGGGGATGCAATGACTCCTGAGCACTGAGCCCGGAATAGCCCCTGAGCACTACCAGGAGAGACCCACTAATCAAAAAGGAAGTGGGGGCCGGAGCGATAGCCCAGGTAGGGTGTTTGCCTTGCACGCAGCCGGCCTGTGCCGGCCCCAGGTTCGATCCTCGGCATCCCGTATGGTCCCCGAGCACCGCCAGGAGTGGTTCCTGAGTGCAGAGCCAGGAGTAACCCCTGAGCGTCGCCAGGTGTGACCCAAAAAAAAAAGAAAAAAAAAAAAGGAAGTGAAAGAAAGGAAACCTATCCTCTTTCACCATCTTGACCCTTTTGTTGCATGGAGGCAAGGATATGGGATGGAAATGTCATCTGGAAAGAGACACATCTGGCTGGAAGGAGGCACATTCTCTGCCAAGACTTTGGGTCCTCAGGAAAGATCAAATGCCAGAACCCAAACCCGGTGGGTGATCCAGCACCGACCGACTTCTGCCTCCCAAATCAAGTGAGGGGGTGAGAGCTTACATATTGGGATTAGATAGACCTGGGTCCTAAGTCTGTGATGTAAAGCTATGTGATGGGAGTAATGATTTCTCTATGAGCCTCACTTTCCCTTATCTGTAAAATGGGTCTCGTGAGAATGCTTAGCAATAGGTGCCATCAAATGAGACCATGCCAGGGAGGATTGAGTCCTCAATCCTCAAGCCCCTGGACTGAGTAATGTCTCCACCAGGACTGCACTGTGTTATTATTGTTTATGTATAAATTTAAATGACAATGTGCATACCACACACGAGTAACAGACAGGAAACCCAGAGGGTGCGCCAAAGTTGCAAAGCATACCAGCTTTATGGCGCTGAGAATTCTTGGTGGGAGGGTTCTGACCCACCAGGGGCTGCAAGCCTGCTGCCATGCTCTCGACACCACCTTTGTCCCAGATCTTTCCATCCCCGGATTTCCTTGCTCTCCATCTCATCTTATCTCAGCCCTGTCAGGCAGGCAGCTTCCAAGGCTCATGCTTGGAAATGGAAAATGCATCCCAGAGCAGTTAAGTGACTTGCCCAAGGTTATCCAGAGAGTAAGTCACAAATCCTGGTATGCAGAGAAAGAAAATGATGAATCTCCAGGCTTGTCCAAACGCAAGGACATACAGGTGCCTGCCCTAGGGAAGAGCAGCATCTTTGCCCCTGAGCACAGACTCCACATTCCACCCCCAAGAGGCCTGCTCCCAAAGTCAGGCTGGGCACCGCCCTCCACAGAAGTCCAGGAACTTTTCCCCAGAGGCCCTGGCTGCAACCGTTTTCCCAAAAGATGGAAGTGAAACATGGGTGCAGTGGGGCTTTGTTAGCCAGGGAGGCCTCGTGTGTGTTGGAAGCGCTCAAGACACAGGGCTGGGCCCAGCAGGTAATCCTCACTACCTGGCCCCTTGGCCTCACTGCCTTTGGGAGAGATGGGCTGGGCCTGAAGGCTGTATCTACTACTTCCTGTACGGCAGCTCTCCAGGCCACGTTCTCCTCTGTCCACCCGCCTCAGTGCATCGTGAGGTCCCAAACCTGATCTCCCTCTACCTCACACAAAGTAAGGGCCAAAGAGAAACTCTTCTAGGGTGGTTGATCATGTTTACTCATTAGCCAGCTTGCTTGAGTCTAGATTACTGAGTATTTTTTTTTCTTTTCTAGAGCTGGGTGCTATTGAGCATATGTCGCCTGTGACTGTGGTCCCAGCTTCAATTCCTGTCACTGAAAAAACAATTTTTTTTTAAAGAAAAGAAGTATACCACCTGGACACAGGCCCATGCAGGCTAGTGGGCCAACATGTAGGCCCAGCACTAGAGTGCTTAGATTCAAATCCCACTCCAAGAGCGAGAGATCCTACAGAGATAGCGGGGTAAGGGTGATTGCCTTGCATGTGTTTGACCCCAGTTGGGTCCCCAGCACCTCATATGACGGCCTGAGCAGAGAAACTGGAAGAATCCCTCAGCACCATCAGATGTAGTTCCCAAAACAAAAAGCAAAATTTACTTTTTTTTTTTGTCACACCCAGCAATGCTCAGGGTTTCTCCTGGCTCTGCACTCAGGAATTACTCCTGGCGGTGCTCGGGGACCATATGGGATGCCAGGAATCGAACCCGGGCCGGCCTGGGCCGCCGTGCAAGATAAACGCCCTACCCGCTGGGCTATCGCTCCAGTCCCCAAAAAGCAAAATTTAGACAGAAACAGAAAAACAAATCTGAGTACAGGCAAATTATGCTCCTGCCCTGGAACCCAAACCTCCTTACAAAAGGGAATGGGATGGGGATGGCATCCATCCTCAGGAATACTAGAAAATTCCTCCAGAAGGCAGGATTGAGGACCCATCATGGACCAAGTATGGGTTCCATTTTTCCCCTTGCGTGTATTATTTCACACAACAACTCTGTAGGTTTTTGTTTCATGGGTTGTCTTGTTGGTTTGGGGGCCAATTCCAGTGGCAGGAAGTTACTCCCTGGCCTGCTCGGGAACCCTAGTGTCGGGATGGAACCCAGGCCTCCAGCACACAAAGCACGCACGCTGATGGCCTGTGAGTCATCTTCCTGACCCCGTAGGATTTTCTGAAGTGTAGTGTTTACACAGCAGAGCGCACATCCTCAGCACACTGCCGTGTGTACGCACTCTGGCTTCTAACCACGTTGCTGTGAACGTGCATGAGCCGGGCCCACTCTGAAAAGCCAGAACACGGCATTTGCACGAGATGTGCTGTGTGGTGGCTGTCCCTTCTTTTACTCAATTCAGTGTTTCGGTGCTTTGAATCCATCTGTTCCTCTCCACGACTGAATAGTATTCCCTGTGCGACAGTGCCATGGTTCTTCCACTAGATTCAATGTTTTCCTTGCCCCATTCTGCAAGCAAGGAAGTGGGGACTCCCCACTGCTAATAAAATTTTCAGCCCGAGGTCACAGAGGGAGGTTGACAAGTTGAGCACAGTCAGATTCCCTCTAATTCTAAAACCTTGTCCTTGCCCTGGGCAACAATATCTCTCATCCCACTGGAGTCCGAGGTGGGAAAAAACAAAAGTTTGTTTCTGTTCCATGGGGTCAGACACATGACCACCTTCTCCCTAAAGCACTAAAAGGGGCTAAGGGGGATTTGGGGGCAGCTACCCAGCTGGCTCCAGGGGGTGAGAAAATTACCTCAGGTTTGACCACTGCCAATACTTATTTTTCACTACCTCACGTGGATAGCACAGGGACGGTCGTCAGCCCTGTA
This sequence comes from Cryptotis parvus, assembly GCA_021461705.1. Taxonomy (NCBI): domain Eukaryota; kingdom Metazoa; phylum Chordata; class Mammalia; order Eulipotyphla; family Soricidae; genus Cryptotis; species Cryptotis parvus. The sequence continues at coordinate 43,421 of JAJIBD010022317.1, read as the reverse complement.
CCTTGAGACCTGGGTTTTTCCAACACGCCAAAACTACCTCAACAAAGGGAGCCCTACTCCTCCGACCAGCCCTGGTTCCCACTTGCAGGAGAGAACCTGTGCTAGCATGGAGGCAAGCCCCACCCTGCTCCTCAGATGTTAGCTTCCTGTGAGGGAACTCAGAGGTCACCACTGGAAACTCCTTTGACAGCTCTGTTGGCCTTAGAGCCAGAAGCTTTCCCAGGAAGGTAAGCTTTACTTACTGTGAGGTGGTCACCATAAGGCCCCTCACAAGAAAAGGCTGAGGAGTCCCCCTTTTTGCTCAACTCTCTAAGCCCAGGGCCAGAGACAAGGGTCCTCTGGGGACTGAGGAGGTCCAGGCCAGTCTGGCCCTCTGACCTCAGGTAGCCTTATAGTCAGTGCAGCCAGACATGATTACATGGTTGGCTACGTGCAGGTGGGGGAGACCCTGGGGAAAGAGGGCACAGGGCCAACTCCAAGGCGGCCCTGGGCACCCTCTGTTCTGTCAATCATTAACAGAAGCCACCCCAGACAGACAGAAGAGGGGAAAGTCCAAGGGGTGGCCTGGCCCCTCCTCCCAGACACCATCTTCCAAGCCCGCCACCCCAGTGCCTCATGGGACATGAGATTATGATGCTCCAGAGGGCGAGTGCCGTCCTCTCCTCCAACTGGCTGCCTCTCTGTACCCCTGCAAAATCTCCCTCAACGCTAAGGGAGACGGGACCGAACCTGGGGCAATCTGCAGTTACTGAGTGCCAGGAATGTGTGCTGGCCTGGGACGTGGTGGTGAAACAGAGAGGGAGTGATCCTGCCAGGTTCAGATCCCAACAGTTCTCTCTGGGGGTACATTAATGAACTCTGCGCACAGTGTTTCCTTATGTAAAACGGGGAGAGGGACCAGGGACCCTCTGTGAGGTCACGAGGAGCACTTACCAAATTAACACAGGCAAAAGGCAAATTTCTCAGCCCACTAGGTACTTGGAAAGGCTTGTCATTGCTCCAGATTGGCTAATCCTAAATGACCCCCCACAAGCAGATGCGAAGCCCAAGACTGAGTCATTTACCAGAGGCACAAGCTGGTCTTAAGGGGGTTAGGATTTTAATCCAGATCAAAGCTTAAGGGTTAAACTACCCCTTCAAGGGGCCAGGAAAATCTCCATCTGCCCTGACCCTCTCCACTACTTAAATAACCAGTCCTGGTCTAACCAGATGTAAAACTCATCTGTGCCCACTCCCACCCCCATCTCTCAAGACCCTCCTTTCAACTGCAGGCCCCAAATGCCTCCTAAAAATGAAGCTTCCAGGTCCAGAAAGGTAAGTCATTGTTCAGTGGACAAAATAGGTCATTTCTTTGAGCTGTTCCAAAGAAAGACCTTCAGCCAAGGGCCAAACCATGGGATACAGGAGCAACAGCCAGAGGCCTGCTAGACAGGGCACACCTTGTACAAGGCCCCCACACCAGATACACCTAAGGTTCGGGGTAGGAAACGGGAGTAGGCCTCATGCTCTGGAAATTGGCTGGCAAAGGCAAGATCAGCCTTTCTTGCCCCACTTCCCTGTCAGCCTTCCCTTCCAGGCTTTCTCTGCATCTTTCTAGACTCCCTGTTGGAGCCTGGGGTCCCCAGCCAGCTCTGGGCTCAGACCTTCTAGGATTGCCTACCAGCCTACAGCTCAGAACTGCTGCTGAGGCCTCTTCATCTTCTAATTTCCTGGAGAGAGAATAGCCCCTGAAAGGGTTCTGCCATTTCCTGTCCCAAGGCGTGCTGGACTATCTCCTGTATCTTTTAAGATGTCAATGGGAGAAAATCAGGTTTTTTGTGGGGAACTAGCACATACTAAGGCCTAATTCCCAACTTATGTATTTGTTGGGAATATTCAGGGAGGTACAGACAGAGCTTCCCCAGTCACAGGGACAGCCCCAGGTCAACCCAGGACCTTACAAATACCCTCCACATCCCAGGACCTCTTTGAATCAACATTGCCTCTATTTCTTTCGATACTGAAGGGACTGGCTGTAATGGAAAAAAATTCTGGGCAGACCTGAATCGGTACGGTGAGACACCTTACCCTCTCTGAACTGAACCCTTGCACCATGAGCCAGTGAGTCAGAAATATGTCTGCCATCTGCTCACCTATAAGTCTATAAATTAAGGTTGCATGTCACTACCACATACCCAAGAAGTCTGCTGTCCTGGGTAAGCCTTTTCTTCTTTTTGGTGTTTGAGCCACACTAAGCAGTGCTAGAGGGTGGACAGAGGCACCCTCTGGCAGCTGTGCTTGAGGGACTGGAGGTGCTGTGGATCTGGTGAACTGGTGGCATCATATACAAAGCATGTGCTCCAGCACGTGCTCCAGCTTTGAGCCACTGCCCCAGTCAGTAACCTTTTCTACCTCACCCCAATCCTCGACAGGCACCTGCAACCTTGGAAGGTTCACTTGGTGCCTGCTACTGTCTCCCCAGTGAGGACGGCCGTGGCCCAGCCAGTGTCTACAAGCCAAACTGTCAAGGCCAGTGGCCTTGTAGAAAATCAGTTTATTGCCACCACAACCCCCTAGTCCAACGGCAAGAAACTCAATGTGCCTCAGCCTCAGCCTCCCCCATGCATCCTCTTCCCAGAAGCTAGACAACCGAAGACCCCATCTCTCAGCGGCTCAATCTACCCCTTTAAGGTACCCCCTGCTCCCCAACTAACCTATTCTGAGTGGCACCAGGATATAAAGACTAAGGTGGTGCGAACTATAGCAAGTCACGAAATTCTGTGAGCAACTTCAATCCTCCCTCTTTAAAGGCGTTCTAAAGACGGAACCACCGGATAGATGCAGGTGAAATCCCTTCCCCTGCCTTTAGATGGAGCAACCCCACCCCTACCTCAGGCGCCCTTGTAGTCAGCAGTGCTGCATCAAACCCACTGGTGTTATAACAGTTTCCTTTGAGACAACACCAGCCTGGACCAACCGAATAACTCATTCGGGTTCACTAGACTGCCACGTGCCGTGCCTCCCTTTCACATTCCAGCACCCTCAAGTATTACCCAAAAGTTCAGTCTGCAGGCGGGGCAGGGAAGACTTAAGTTCCTGTTTCCTTAACAACCTCCTACAGTGCACAGGTAAACAAGGCAGCTGAACACACTGAGCAGGTAAGAGATCAGCATGGGTTCTTTGCAGGAAACCTCCACCTCACTGCGGTGAGCAATGGCCTCCGATAGCCCCGCCCACTTCCGGGCACCCGGGTGCAGCCATAGGTGTTGGGCTGTCAAGAAACCAACCACCAAACCGCCCTCACTCTCCCCACCACCCCCCCACCCCCAGCGTTCCGGAGGACCAGCCACAAAAGTACAACCAGCCTCACCATATTTGAAAAAAAAAAACAGGGTTTATTGATTTTTAAACTGCAAATAGTCGTTACAAAAAGGTTTTCTTTTAAATAAATTCACACAAAGAAAGAGAAAATAGAAAGCGACGGTAGTGACCAGCAAGAGGAATAATAATTACATTCATCTTAATGTGTGTGCCAGTTCTGTTTGCATTTACATTGGAAAACTCCAAACCTGGATCCAGAACCTCAAATCTGCGATCGGAATGTCTTGAGATGGGCACGTGGAAGTCAAAGGGTTTCTTTATTTTTTTTTCCCTTTTTAGAAGCTATACATAAGGTTGTTTTCCTTCTGTACTGTCACAGAACTTTTTACATACATTCTCAGTCCTAGATGTGAAAGGCCTAAAGAGAAAGAAACTCAATTTGCAGTCCAACACAAAGGGGGAAATTTTCTAAAATAAATAATCCAACAGTTTTTTGCATTTTTTTAAATTAATTTTTTCATTTTTTTAAAATAAAATAACCAAAAAAAAGTGTAAAGTTACAAAAAAATGTCGTTGAAGAATAATATATTAAAACTGTGGAAAAAAGGAAAGACACGTCACAAAATTTTAAGATTAATATGAAGATCATAATTTAACATAAAAGAATATATTCTATGGATTTGTCATCCCGATAAATATGAACAAAATTAACAAAAAAAAGCATAGTTTGGCAATAAATACGTTTTGATAAGTTAAATAAGCTTTTTATATTGATGTGCAGTGACAAGCAAAATTTTTGCTCTCCAATTTCTGAAAGTTATATGAAGTTTAAAACCCAGGGAAAAAAGCATGGCGTGAGTGCTCTAAGGATAGACCTACGGTATTCTAGAGCAAAAACCATTAAAGCTACTTCTACAGGAAATCCTTTTACACAGATATTGTATGTGGAATGAATACCATTAACTGCTCACCCCTTACATGGTTTTTTTTTAAGCTTTTCTCTCGTTTTTGTTATTTTTTTAAAGTTGTCACATATGAACTGGGGAACTTTAGCACCAAAATCAAGTCTCTCATAGTCCATCTAGCTTCCCCTTCCTCCCCACTTTAAAAAAAAAAGAAAGAAAAAATTAAATCGCAAAGTCCCACTTATGTCACAATCTTCATCCGCTTTTTCAGCCTTCCTTCCAGTAGACCTATGTGAACCCAGGCAAGATTAGTCAAAGAGGTTCAGGCCGGGAAGAAAACGGTTTTTCTCAATATCGAGATAGGTTTCCCCAAAAACCCAAGTCTGGCAACAATTCTCCCAAGGGGGGGTGTGGGGGTCCTGGGAAGAGAGGGGAGGGAGAAGTGTGTAAGGGAAGGCGCAGTTGTGTTGGCCAGGCCAGCTGAGGGAGCTGCTGGTTCTGGCCCCCAACCCCACGGGCAGAGGCTGGGGAGACCCACGGGTGCCCTCTGGCGCTGAAGAGGTAATGTAGTCACAGTGACAAAGTTAGATTACAAGGCACTAAAGTTGCTTCTGTAAACTGTTACTGCTTTTTCTTTTGTGATTTGGCACTTAAGGCTTAAGCCGAGGGGGAAAGGCATCTACTGACAAATATGGGCCTTGTCTGTTACTGGTAAGTGGGCTACAAAATGGAGGGAGGGGGTTTCAAGCCAGAGGAAGCTACTGACAAATGGACTTGTCCTTATGTTAGGGGAGTTAAAAGGCGGGTGGAGGGGAAGAAGGAAGGGGACATTCCAAGGTTCTGAGGGAGAGGGGTTGAGCTTAACCTTGTTAATGTAGGGGTCCTTGGGAATCAGAGGGGTAGGAAGGCGAAGGGCAGGGTGGGGTGGTTGGAAACAGGCAGGGGGGTCCCTCCCTACCCTGCTTAGTCATCTGAGATGGAAAGTCTGCTGAAAATGGGCAGGCGTCTTGAGTTGTCCAAGGTGGGGAGTCTGAGCCGCTGTGGCTGCTGCTGGAGCTGCTCAGGTAGCCCCTCCTGGTCCGAGAGCGAATCCTGAGGACTGGGGGAGAGTCAAACATGTGAGGGGACTCGGACATGGGTCGGAAGAGAAAGGTAGTCGGGGGAGCCACCCCGGGCAGCCCCATGCTAGGGGCAAAGAGACTCGCCAGCTCCTGGCTGGAGAAGGCGAAAGGGTTATTGGTGCCATCGGGCAGGGTGGGTGAGCCCAAGAGGTCATCGGCGCTCAGGATGGGGGTGGGGTGATGGAGGTGGGGCTGTCCAGCAGCCCCGTGGCAGCGGCGGTAGCGGCGGCACTGGGAAACCCCGCAAAGCTAAAGCTATGCTGGAGGCGGGGCCGGTCAGCAGAGAGGTCCCGGCCCCGGCCAGGGCGCGGCGCTCCTCGGCGTTGTGGATGAAGTGGCAGCGGGGCCCGTATGGGCAAAAAGCCGATGGTGTGGAAGGTGCGGCACAGCTCTGTCTTGTACTTGGGGTGGCGGTCAGGCTCCGAGGCTCGTGGATGCCGTGCGCAAACTGGCACTTGTCCCCGTACTTACAGGCACCGTTCTCCTCGAAGGGGGCGACAGAGCTCCGTCTTATAGCGGCTGGAGTTGACCTGGCCACTCCCGGGCTGCTTCTGGGTGGGCAGCAGCCGCTCGCCCCCTCGGAGAAGGAGCGGTCTCGGAAGCGGCTGTCCCGGGAGCTCAGGGTCGGGGCCGGCTCGCCCTTGAGGCTGCTGAGGAGCTGGTTCTGGTGGAACTTGGAGCTGGGCAGGGTGACCGAGTGCCTCCGGGGAAGCCCCCACCGGTAGGGGTGCCCACCGCCTTCCTGTCCAGCAGGCAGCCCCTGCACTGGGGGTACTGTAGTTGAGCATCTTGTTACCCTGGAGGGGAGAGAGGAACTGGTTAGTGACAAAGGCCACCCACTGGACCCAAAAAATAGGTACCCCCAGGTCCAGCCTCACCCTGACCCCTTCTTCTTTGCAGGAAGCTCAAAGGCACCACCTCTACGCTGCTGGCCCAGCAAGCCCGACACCCTCTCCCTCACACCACCACCTGGGTTTACTTGGCCGCATGCATACGAAACCACAAAATGAAACACTGTTTAATGCATGCAGCCTGCTCCATGCCAACCCCTGGAATGCACCCTCATATCCTGTCCCCAAAGCTACTACTTTCATCCACAAAATCCAACTATTTACCTCCCCCAAAGAATTCCTCAGCTCAAAATCTCATATAATCTAAACAGTGCTAGGCTCTCTCCGCCCTAACAAAAACAGGTAAACCTCAGGCGTCTAAGCTACAATAAGCTACAACCGTTTTGAGTCAGTCCCTGTTCAAGTAAGGTGGGGGGTGTGCCCCCACCCTCACCCCGACCTGGCCTAGGATTCGTGAGTTCCTCCTTAAGAAGTGATCCCTCCTTTACCAGCAGGTTTCCAGAGAACCTTGCTGTATCTTACTGGAGGCAGAAGAAATCCCAGAACTGATGTTGGAAGAGAGGAATGTGATTCCTGAAAAGAAAATTCATGCCTCATGCCCTCAGTAAAGGTCCACCCTGACCTGTCCACTGTTCCTCGCTGCCCCCTACCCCCATGCAAAAGATGCCTTTGCAATGAAGTCTCCTGGAGGCCAGAGCAGACTTGGATAGGAGCGACAATGTTTAATCTTTAACACGCGAGCTGCAGGTGGGAAGGAAAAAGAAACTACCCCTGCCCCACATCTCCCAGTCAACAGTGGATTTGGGGAGGGGAGATCAAGAAAGGCAGGTTTGGTTCCAATGAGACCCTAGACACCTCCCAAACTGTATCCAAGACTCGAGCAATGGGGGCCTGGGAGCTCTGGCCGCCGGCCCATGTGGGTGTCATTGTGCAAATTCTAAAGTTGGTCCCTAGGATAAGTTGCCAGGATCGGGAATCAGTAACAGCAACCACCCCATGGAGCAGAGCGGATTACAGGAACCAAGTGGGTAGCTGGTTCCCAACAATGAGGTGCATTTAAAAAGTCCTGCGGGTGGGGTGGGGGTGGGGACGAAAGGAAAATAGATCAAAGAGCGGGAGAGCAGGGAAGAGTAGGAAAAAGTGCCCCCAGAGCAGGTCGGTGAACCAGAGGTCCAAGGAGGAGGGAAGACGCCGAAATTCAAACGTTTGTAATGCTGCTCTTCAGTTTGAAGGTGTCCCAGCACCCCCAAGCCTGCCTGGGGCCCTGGCAGCCGAGCCGACTGGAGAGGCAAGCTGGGAAGAGAGCAACATGACCCGACGTGTTTAAAGGAAGGCAAAAACACTTCAGCAATTAAAGTAGCCCAGCAGCTTCCCTGTTTAAAAGTGGGGAGAGGGGGGCAAAAAACATTGGGACAACCACAGTCTTAGGCTATATACACTTAGGCCGCACCCCCAAACATTCCCTATTTAAAACTCGCATTTTTTCACACTAGCTGGCAAACAACATTGCTTAAAGGAGGCCCCTCGTTCAAACCCTGCCTCCGGGGACGGCGGATCTCAAGTCAGCGTAGTTTGGGTGGTGTCCCCGCACCCAAATATCGATGTGCCAAGGTCCAAGGAGAAAACGGTTAAGTGGGCAACCGTCACCCCAAAGCTTGCTGCGGCGGCCGCACCTCACAGTATGATCCCCTGCCGGATGAGGCCGAAAGAAACCCCACTGCAAACTCGGCTTGTTACATGCTTCTGAATCAGAACTCTCGGACCTTCTTCTCCCCTCTAGCAGATTTCCATTTCCTCCAAAACGGCGGGGCAAACTGACCAGCAAACGTCCCGAGACCCAATCCCCTCCCACGTCCCGAGGGATTTCCCCTCGCAAGCCCCCAAGGCCGGCGAGGTGGCGGGAGAGACTCGAACCCCTCCCGATGGCGGCCAGACCCAGGGCGCACACCGGGAAACCGAGCAGATCAGCGACACGGAACTCCAGCAGCAAGTCGTGGGCCAAAACCCCACGGGAAAACAGCCCCAATTCCCACTCCACTGCCCCCACGCAGCCCGGCCACGGAAACTTCACACCCCGTCCCCCAAAGAAAATAGCAACTCCAGATTCCCATGGAGTTCCCACCAGCAACTGTTGAAACTTCATGCAAGGGTGCGGAGGTGAAGGTTCCAAATTCCTTCAAACCGGAGTGGGGAAAACAGGACGCGGTAGGGGTGGTTGGAGAAAGAGAACCATCTCTTTCCACTCCCGCCTTGACTTCTCCCCACCCCCAAAAAAAAAACCACCTTCCACTTCTGCAAGCAACTTTCAGGGGGATTCCTTTAAAAGCAGAATTTAAAGAAAGCGAAAAAAATGGCTTTGAAAAAGCTCCGCCCCACTTTACCTTGCATAAAACTTCGCTCAAGTCGAAGATGGTGGCAGACACGAGGGTGGTAGTCATCGTGCGCGCCGGCACGGGGCAGGGGCCGAGGGTCCGGGTGGGTCGCGAGGGTCCCGGTGCGGGGAAGGCGCAGCCGCCGGCTCTCCGGTCTGGAGTCCCACACGCCTGCTCCCGGCGCCCCTCGCCTTTCTGACTCTCCGGGCTCCGGCGCGCGAAGCCCAATTTATAAAGTTTCAGATTTAGTGGGCCGGGGAGGAGGAGGAGCTTCAGATCATTTAAACGAGGAAGAGGAGGGGAAGAAAAGTTGATTGACACAGAAGTTGAATCAGCCATGCGGTCAAACTCGGGAGAGAGAGAGGAGAGAAAAAAAAAACTTTCAAAAGGAAGAAGGGGGGAGGGGAGACGAGGAAAGGAGGCGCAGGAAAAAAAAAAACCACGCCGGGCACAACTTTTTTTTTTTCTTAAAGAGGAAAAGTTTCGAGTCCGCTCGATTCGCAGCCGCGCTCCCGAGGCGCCCCCTGGGCGCGCCGCGGAGGGAAGGGCGCGCCCCCACCTTTGGCGGCCTCGGAGCGCGGCTGTGACATCACTCATTCCACACTTCGGGGTGCTTGTTGTCGTGTTGTTGTTTTTTTGTGTCGGGCAGGAAGGCGGGCTCGACTTTCTCTTTTTTTTTTTTGCAAGCGGGGAGCTGAAACCCGTCCTGCGGTTTCCATCTTGAGCTGCTTCTCCCCCACCCCAGAAACTTCTCCAAGGTCCCCACTACTCTCCTCCGAGTTTCCTCGTCCGCACCCGGCTCATCTACCACCACCCCCAAAGATTAATTAAGTAAAAATTTTAAAAAGCAGACAGGAAATTGGAAGTTTAGGACGCACAAAAGAGTTCAAGTCTAAAGTCTTTTTTCTGGTTTTATTCCGGGCGGGGGTGAAGCAAGGCGGAGAGTGGGGGGCGACTAGCAAGACCCCCCCATCCCGCGTTTCCCGGGAGGAGCCGACCCAGCTCAGGCCCGCGCGGCGCGACTTAGCACCCCGCACGCGTCTCCACCCGCGCTCGCTGCGCGACCCGCACTCTGGGCGGCGGTGGCAGTGCGGAGTGGGGGCTACGGAAAAGGCCGCCGCCCTGGAGGACTGTTTGTTTTAACGAGCCTGAGACGTCTCGTCTTCTTCAACTGTATCAGCCCTTATGCTGCGTTCCCCCTTCCTACCACCCACCCATACACCCACCCCGCAGCGCAACGGCACAACTTTCCACGCGCGCTCTGAACTATGGGGCGCACGACAACCCCACCCCGCCCCACCCCCCAGACACACCGAACAATTAAAAAAAAAGTAACTTTGCTAAGAATGAAGGTAGAGCGCTGGGGAGAGGCGTCACTTTTAACTTATTGTTGCTTCTCCCCCGCCCCCACGGGAACGGAACATATGGCTTGTCACGCTGTGCTGTTTTGGCGGGATAGGAGGAGGGGAAGTTTGAGATCCTGCAAACCGAGCACCCACATACACACACACGCACACACAACCCCCCCATTTATAATTACCTTTACAAAAACTATTAAATATGTTTATTTAGTGTTAGGTTCTGTGGCCACCCAACCAAATAAAAGTTGCTAACTTGTTCTCCATCCGCCCCAGCGCCGTCGCAGGGGTGTCGGGGTGGAGACCCAGGCGGAAATCGCGGGGCTGGCTGCGTTTCTTTCCTTTCCCCCGCGTGCCGGGGAGGCCACCTCGACCCTCGCACGTTTCTTCCGGAGCACTCGAGGCCGCCCGGTCTGTTATGAAACCCCGTGAGCTGAGTGGCTAAGAGCGGGTTCCATTGCGATGTAATTAGGTCACCCCATTATGAGCACGTTTCTTTGGAAAGGACGGGGCGGGCCGCCACCCTCGCCGCCCCTCCTCCACTCGCACCCCCACCGCCGTCCCGTCCCGTCCCCGTTTTGCTGCATTTCTTATTTATTCGTCAACCTCCGAGCAAACCCAGGGAAGCCTTCCAAATCACAACTGTTTTAGGAAGTTTCGTCTTTGCGAAACAACTTTTGCTGCAGCCACGAATCTACGTGATCTCTGGGATCTGCTTTAATGTGTCCCCTCTGACTTAAATTGATGGCCCGTTTTTTTAAATACGGTTGCTGGCCCTTGCTTTTTCTTCTGTGGAAGAAAAAGCCGCCTGTTGCTTCCCTCCACCCACCCACCCCCCAATGCTTCCATTTTTTTTAGCTTTTCTTGAAATCTGGCAAGCGCCAGAAAGGGGAAATAGCTTCCATCCACCTTAATTTAAATCATTCAAATTTAAGTTTCTTTCTTAAAGGGATGTTTGCTCGTTCGTTTCCCCCCAAGTTGCAAGAAGGGGGTTTGAGGGGGTAGTGAGTGGTTTCGTGCAGTTTCTTGGGGACGAAGTAATGAGTTCCAGATTTCAGGACAGGGTAGGATGCGCGTTAAAACCACAAGGTTAGTCTGAGCCCTGATGTGAAGCTATTTCGGTTTTGTTTTCTTTGTTTTTTGATCCACACACACACCACCACCCTCCAAAAAGCAAAAATATCCACTGGTCGTTAACCTCGTAGGGTTTGCAAAAATCCGCGGGGAAGACCACGAGGAGGGGCGATTGTGGGGTGGGGGTAGTGGTGTGTGGCGGGCACCGGGACCCGGGTCAGGCCCCGCAGCCTTCCCAGCCCCTTGCCGGGGCAGCCCCAGCTGGCCGCGCTCCGGGCGGTGCCGCTGTCCTCCTGCAGCCGCGGGACGGGCCAGAAGCAGGACTATCACGCGGCCTCACGCTCCCGGCTAGCTTTTAAAAGTGTTGTTTTTCTCTCTCTCCCTCTCTCTCTCTCCAAAGTGAACGCCGATTCCTCGAATTTCCTCCGCTTTTCCAACCCCCGGCAGGCGCTCCCCTCCCCGCTCCCGGGGGCGCGGGCTCGGCCGGGCGGCGGCCGGCCTGGCCCGCTCGCTGCGGACTTGTTTACCGGCCGACCGACCGGGTTTGTTCCAGCTTCCAGAGTCCGTCTCTATAATTAAACTCTTTTTTTTTAATTGTCGGGTTGAAACGTCATTTCGGGGACTTTCCAAGGGTGAGGGAGCCGTGGGGGGAGGGGGAGCTAGCGAGCCTCCTTAACCCTTCGCTGACCCGGTGTCCACGGCGCCTCTGCCCGGGAGGGGACGGAACTGAGGGCTGGGGTGGGGAGGGGGTGTTTGCGGGAGTCCACGTGCCCCCGACCCCACCGGCCGGGCAGGTGCCCACGAGGGCCCGGAGCCGCGACCTCAGCGGGACGCCCGCCGGCCCAGCAGCGCCCCGAGCCGGCCACCCCGCGCCGGCCACCCCGCGCCGCCCCTCCACCTGCACTGCCGCTTCCCACCGGGAGGCGACGGGCCGGCCTCCGCCCGGGCCGCACTTCCGGGCACTCCTGCCCCGCGCGGCCCCGAGCCCGGCGCCGCCGAGGAGGGCAGGGCGGGCGCGGCGCTGGGGCGTGGGGGGCCAGGACGGTAGGTTTTGTGAAAGGGGGAAAGTGAAAGTCCGCGGAGCTAGGGAGGCGCGACGGATCCGTACTCCGGCCAGTCTGGAACCACCCCGGGCGCACCGCGGCAGGTGAGAGGGACGCAGGGCGGCGGCCACAGGACGCAGGGCCAGACGACCAAGCCGCCTAGGAGGACGCCCCTCCCCACTTCCTCCCCGGCTCCCCTCCAGGCGGAGCTGGCACACGCAGCCTTGAGGAGTCCTATGATGTGGCAGCTCTCCTGGGCTTCAGGTTGTTTGTAAAAAGTCTCCACTTTGTCCGCAACCGGGCCCTGTCCTTCACCCAACCTTGGGACCCGGACCCGGGTCCGCCGCCCGAGCCCTGGGTTCTAGAGAGGGCTGGGACGGTGGGTGGCCTGGTCTGGGGGCTCACCTGCAGAGTCCTCCGTTTGGAGACCAGCCGGGTAAATCAGATGCCCCGGCGGTGGGATCAGGAATCCGCATTTTTGCGGTCAGACACCAAGGCTCAAGCTTCAGTGGGCCAGAGGACATGGAAACGGAATTCGTGCGGGATCCAAAACTTGACTCAGCCCTTCTCTAGCGGCGTGACTGTTCAGTCACTGACCGAAGCCTCAGTCTCCTCTCCACGAAGGGGACAATCATCCTCCTGAAGAGAGGCCACAAAGTGTCATTGTTGGAAAATGAGATACATAAGGGGCAATATCACTCCACAAAATAAGTGCGCATGCAAAACGGTTTTTCAGTATAGGCCTCCACAAGATAGGCAACCAGCAATCTTCAGCTTTATTGTTATCTGGACCCCTTCCCAGTTAAAGGGAGACCCTGAAACCAGGAGCCTGGGAGAACAGAGTGGGTGAGAGGATGAGGTGATGGGCGCCCACAGCCCCACAGAGTATCTTAGAATTCTGAAAAACCTTCCCTGGGCCAGATCCCTTTCTCACAGTCTCCTCAAGCCCCTGGAAATGTAGAGAGATCCTGGCTCAGCAGCCAGTGTCCCCCAGGGGCTTTCTTGGACAAGCTGTTCTGCGAGTACCATCCCTCAGGCGTAGCTCAAGGATCTGGGCTCTGGAGCCGCCTGCAAGGCTTCCTGGGAATTCAGCCCCAGGGCTAGACGCTGGGGTGGGGGTCTGGGTCCTCTACAGCCTTGTGCTCGGCTTGACAAAGCACACCTGGAGCTCATAGTCTTGGGTCACCTGTTTTTCAGTGCTCCCCACAGAGCTATTCCATTCACAGGCTCACCCCAGTTCTGTGACCCCTCCCTTGCCTGGGCCTGCCTACAGACACACTGGATGCCCAGGAGTTCGGAGTCACCCAGTCTTGGACAGGAAGCTCACCTCTGCCAGCAGGTCACCTGTTGCACAACCTGGAGCCTGTCACGTCCCCTCTGGGATGGTCCGGGAAGGTGAAGCTCAACCAGCCATTTGCCCTCCAGCTACTCCAAACCTGGGGTGGGGGGGTGGCTGTTGCTGGTCGTTGCCCTCCCATCCTATTGCTCTGCTCCAGAGGCTGCTTCTGCCGGGGCTTCAGGCAGTTCCCCGGCAGGCAAAATGCCTCTTCCCCATCGGGGCCATAGGAGCCTGCAGCACTCCAGCATTGAGGCTGCATTGTAAGGGAAATTATCTGTCCTCAACTCTAAACTCCTGGAGGGCAGCGACTTCTCGCTTAGCTGGACCTGGAGAGGAGGCTGTGAGTGGAGCTTGAGCAAATTTTTCCAGTTTCCTCTGAACCTTTGTGTGCACCCTTTCAGATACTTGGGTCACCCTAATTCTTGCAGTGGTGAATCCTTTTGGGTACTTAGATCACCCTTAATCTAGCAGCCTGGGAGGAGGAGGAGGAGGAGGAGGAGGAAGAATTGGCAAAGACTCCAGAGGTGCCAGGAAGGAAGGGAGTGCTTGGCTCAGCAGGCAGCCCGCACCCTGGGGTGTTCGGGAAGCCAGAGCTGGGAACTCTGGAAGGCTGGGATTTCCGCTTGCCCAGGGGGAGTTCTGTGCCGTTCCCGAGTCTGGAAGCTGGTTCCAGAGCTGCCCAACCCTGGAACAGAGGGGCTTGGGGTAGGCTGTTCAAAATGAACAACTGCCAAGTACCCACGCTTCATCTCCAAAGCTTCTGCCTCTATCACGGGAGGCCCAATGCTCATATGGAGACTGACTATTCTGAACCCAGCAACAACAGATTCATTGATTTGATTTTGGTTTTAGTTTTGGTTTTCGGTTTTGGGGTCACTCTCTGCAGTGCTTGCTCCTGGCCCTAATGGGCAGAGTGGGGGATCAATTCAAGTTGGCCACATGCAAGGCAGGTACCCTTCCCTCACTACTATAGCTCCAGCCTCCCCCACCATTTGGTTCTTCTAAGTAGTGGTTCTTCAATGGGTGGGGGTGCATTTGGTTGCCATGACTGCTCACAAAAGGCCCTTGCTACTTACAGAAGAGCCCGAAGAGCCCTCCACAGTCACAAACTATCAGGCCCAAAATGGCAGCAAGTACCTAGATTGAGACTGATTTTAGAGCCACAAATCCAATATTCCTGGGTGAGTAGATTACTTCCATCCCTCCCTGCTGCCAGCCTTCCCCACTGAGGGCAGCCCATGTGATCTTTTTCAAAACCAGCAGCTCATCAACTGTTGAATTGCCTAAAACCCTTGACCACCCGTTCCTTTTAGAATAAACCCTGACTCCTTAATCTAGCATAATCTGACTTTCCACTTTAGATCTGATCTACTGCTGCAGCCTAGACTTTCATATCTCCTTCTCCTCCCAGTTACTATTTCTTCCAACCCCAGGGCTGGCCCTGTGCATCAAGTCACATGAAAATGAACAATCCTTCCTCCTGCCCCAGGGCCTTGACTCAGGCTCTTCGGTCTAAAAGGACCTTCCTTTGGCCCAGGTAACTTCTAAGTCTTGCTCAAAACCTAGTTCAGGTGCAATTTCCACAGGAAGCCATTAAGCTATTCTTAATTTTTTTTTTTTTTGCTTTATTTTTGCACCACACCCTGTGGTGCTCAAGGTTTATTCTTGCCTCTTTACTCAGGGATCACTCCTGGCGAGCTCCAGGGGCCATGTGGAGTGTAGGGATATGAGCTGGCCGCATGGAAAGCAAGGGACCTACCCACTGTATTGTCACTGGGACCTGCAAAAAGCCATTCTTAATTCTCCCTCCTCCCCTAACACATACTTGCCAAGCTCAGGCACACAGTCAAGGCATCTCTCTCATGTCTCACAGGTTCTATTTTCTTCACTTGTCACTTGTCTTCCTGTTGTTCATCAATTTGCTCTAGCGGGCACCAGTAACGTCTCCATTCGTTGGGAATGAGGTCCATTATTGTTACTGTATTAGCATATTGAATACATCATGGGTAGCTTACCAGGCTCTGCCATGGCTCTAGGTTCATTCTAGGGGGCCCAGTCTTTTCATCAACCATCCAGGGCCCACAGGGCAGAGCCCTGGGTGTAGACAAACCTATCTCCTGTCTGCCACCTGCTGATGCAGCTGGGGACAGCAGCCACACCTAAAACACCTCGAGGGCCAGGGGCCAGGGAGATAACTCAGTAGACTGAGCACATACGGTCCATGCAGAAGAGCGCCAGGTTCTGTCCTCAACACCACACAGCCGTGCCCCAACACTGCCAGGAATGATCGCCAAGCACCACTGCTGTGTGCCAACCAAAGACCAGAAAAAAAAGTACTTATTTCAGCTTATAGGTATTTATTCCTATGAATTTAGATTTTTTCTTTTTTGAGTCACACCCAGCATTGCTTAGGGGTTACTCCTGGCTCTGTTATCAGGAACTACTCCTGGCAGTGCTCGGGACCATATGGGATGCCAGGATTGAACCCAGGTCAGCGGCATGCCAGGCAAATGCCCTTCCTGTTGTGCTGTTGCTCCGGCCCCCATGAATTTAGATTTAACAGTAAAATTGTCTTATTTGTGGCATAGAGTTCTATGAATTTTAACCTATGAATAGACTCATGTAATGCCTGCCACAGTCAGGAAACAGAAGGATTCCCTCACCCCAGAAGCTCCCCTCCTGCTATCTTTTATAGTTATACCCTTCCCCATACTTTGGCAACCAGTGGTCTGGTCTCTATAGTGTGATTTTGGTCTTTTTTTCCAGAATGTCATATAAAAGGAATTGTACCATATGTATGATTTTGCACAGCGTAATGCCTTTGTGACTCTACCCATGTAAACTCTGTGTGCAACCATTGTTAGTTTCCTTTTTAAGACCACTTCTTAAATGTTTCACTGTGCAGTGCACCATTATTTGTATATACCTTCTGGATGAACTGGCCTTCCTTGGGCCCAAGTAAATTCTTCTGTATATCCATTCACCTGTCGAAGAATTTTAGATTATTTCCAGATCCTGGTGTTTTGAATAGAGCATAACAAACACTGTAAAGATTTTTTATATGAAAATAATTTGAGTTTTTTTTTCCAGAGGCTACATTCACCCACACCACAGCTCTAGGGGTGCTCTGGGCAACTACAGCCATTGTGGGGGCCATTTGGGGCAGGCAAGGTTTGGAAGCAGGACTGTGGAGATAGCAGGTATTAGCTCCACCACTTAACAGTGGTCCTAAACAGAAGTGCTTATTTTACTGAGGTAAATACAAGTAGAAGTGGGATTTGCTGGGTAAATGTATGTTGAAATTCACTGTATCACTGTCTTCCCGTTCATCATCGATTTGCTCGAGCGGGCCCCAGTAACATCTCCATATGTCCTGTCTCATGCTATAGAACCCAAGGGCCCCTGCTTGCTCCAGGAACATAAAGAGCCTCAAACCATTCCATCAGGTCATGGGAATGAGGTCTATAATTGTTACTGGTATTTGGCATATCAAATATGACACGGGTAGCTTGCGAGGCTCTGCCATGCGGGTGGCATACTCTTGTAGTCACCTCTAAATCCAGCATTTATTGATGAATCGCGCAGCCACTTGGGGCCGAGCAAGCCGGGCTGTGATAGGCTGGTCTGCTGGGTGGAGTTACGACAAGAGACAAGTCTGGATGTAAAAATGGAGGCCCTCCCAGCTGACTATGGGACCCCCCAGGAGGGCAGACGGGTTTTGGGAGTGGGCCCGTCACCTCTGGGGGTCCCGGAAGCAGCCGGATGAGACTTCGCCCATCACACTAGCCACCATTTTCTCTGTCCAGACGCTGGGAAACTGCCTCACGACCAGATTAACAGAGCAAAACCAGTTCCGAGCGGCGCGCAGTCCATTAAAATAGTGGAAACAGTAATGTCTTTTAATGCACTGCATTCCACGAAGAGCAGGAAAGTTTGGCGGGAGGAGAGAGAGAGAGAGGAGAGAAACGACATACAGAACCCGCCAAGTAGTTGAGGTGTGGGAGGGGGGGGGAGGTGGGGACATTGGTGATGGGAGATGGGTTTGGGTGGAGAGATGGGTGTTGGAACACTGTAGAACCAAAACTCTACATGAGCATCTTTCAATTGTATGTCTAAAATGGTGTAATAATATTTTGGGGGGAAAATAATAAAATTTTAAAAATAATAAATAAAATTAAAAAATGGAGGCCCTCAGGAAGTGGGGGTCATCTGCCTTGTTGCGAGGCTCTGCTGGGGTGGCGGGCCAGGGCTAGAACCTGCCATCCCTCCCAGGCACCTCGTGACCGGCTGGGCACAGGGAGAGCCAGTAGCAGCTCTGCCCTATGTATGTGAGTCCATGTTGAAATTAGGGCAAAATAATTTTAAATCATTCAAAAAACACAATCAGAGCCCGTTTCAAACTTTGCCAGAATAGAGAGGATAGCATTTTCCTCTCCTATAGCTGCCCACAAGAGTTTGCAGCAACTCAATGGCAGTGTTTTCACTTTGGCCTGGTGTATTGTGGTACCCACCACAGGTCTCCATTTGCTCTTTACTGATGGCTAATAATGGGGACATTTTGTTATCCATCTGGCCTCTTAGTTCAAATTCTGCTCAAGTCTTTTGTGCCCATATTGTAACTGGTTAGTTTCTTTTCGTACTGTTGAGTGTTAAATAGTTTTTATATGGACTGAAGAGATAGTACAGGAGTTAAGGCTCTTGCCTTGCATGCAGCAGACTCCGATTGGATTCTCAGCAGTATGGTCCCTTGAGCACAGAGTCAGGAGTAAGCCCTGGGTACAGACAGGTATGCTGAGAGAAAGGGAGAGAGAGAGAGAGAGAGAGAGAGAGAGAGAGAGAGAGAGAGAGAAAGCATTCTTTGTGTTTTCTGAATAAGTTCCTTCATTGAATACTTGATTTGCAGATGTTCTGTCTGTAGTTTATCTTTCCATTCTGTGAACAAAGTATCTTTTACAAAGTGAAAAGTCATTAAACTTCATTAATCAATCAGTTTTATTTTGTGTAGATTGTGTTTTGGTGTCATAGCTAAGGATTTTTTTCCCCTAACTTTGGGTCTTTACAGTTTTCTGTATTCTAAAAAGTTTAGTAATTCTTGTTTGGGTTTGTTTGGTTTTCTTTTGCTTTTTGGGTCATATCCAGCAATGTTCAGGGGTTACTCCTGGCTCTGTGCTCATGAATTACTCCTGGCAGTATTCGGGGACCATAGGGATGGAGATCGAATCCAGGTCAGCCATTTGTAAGGCAAATGCCCTACACACTGTACTATGGCTCCAGCCCCTGGAGTTCTTATTTTAACCCTTAGATCAATTTGTATTTAACATGTGAGATTTAGCCTGAAATCCTTTTGTTTGTTTTTTAACCTGTGGATCCCGGTGCTGACTGTTCATTGAAAGACTACCATTCTCTATTCATTTGCTTTCGTGGGCCAGAGAGATAAGTCAAAGAACTGAGCCCAAGAGGCCTGAGTCTGTTCCCAGCATACATGGTCTCCTGAATACTGCCTGGAGTGACCCCAAGCTCCTGGGCAGGAGTAGCCACCTAGCTCCTACAGGTGGGCCCAAGCACCCCTTCCCACACATACACACAAACTAAATCTATTATTTTTGCACTTATTCAAAATCAGCTGTTCCTATTTCTCAGGGTCTCTTTCATACCACGGTGTCTTGATTATAGTGAATTCCCAAATCAGGTGGTAGAGTTCTTATTTTCCAGAACTGTCCTATTTTATGTAAAACAGCAAAGGTGTTTCATACAATTTTTAGATTCAGGTTAATTGTATAAAATTTAGAAGTCAATTCAGGAAGAAATGATATCTTTATTATGTTGAATTTTCTAACAAAAGAACCTGGTGTCTTGGCTTAAGTCTACTTAGATTTTTTAATTTCTTTACTTCGTGTTTTATTATGTTTAGCATATGGGTGTTATGTTTTGTTAGATTTATACCTAATATTCCACCATCTCCTCTATTTTTAGATCTGTTGAGCTATTCCCCCATAATTTCCATGTTCAGTTTTTCATCAATGGTATCCAGAAATAAAATGAATCTTCGTGTAATGAACTTCGATCTTGTCATCTTTACAGAGATCACTTGTTAAAAGATTGTAGTAAAAACTATGTAGTAAAATGATTGTAGTTTTAAAAAATGTAGTAAAAACTACATTCTCTGCATTTTAGGTTTTTGTCAGGTTTGGGGGTGGGGGCTGGCTGGGAGAAGGCCCTCACCCAGCAGTTTTCAGAGCTTCCTCCTGACTATGTTCTCAGGAATCACTCCTAGTGGTGCTTAGGAGACCTTATGGGGTGCCCAGGGTCGAACTTAGGTCAACTGCATGTAAAGTAATTGCCTTACCTGCTGTACTACCTTGCTGGCCCCTGTATGTTTGTTTCTAACATAGACAATCATATCAACTACAAATCATTTCCCTTTCTGGGGGTGGGCGGCAGTGGAGGTGTCCCAAGCAGTGCTTAGTAGGCTCAGGGGCTCCGCCAGCAATTCTCTGCCAACTGGCCAGAGGTTCAATGCTAAAGTCCAAGGATGCAGTGTGGCTCAGGTCCTACAGTGCTAGGGATAGCCCAGACCACACTGGTGGTCTTTGGGTGGCCTTCGGGGCTAAACCCATGATGCTCGGGGACCATCTAGTGCCAGGGAACAAACTAGAGTTGGCTGTGACTTAGGTGCACAGCTTAATCTCTAAACTGTCTCCTCCAATCCAGGCATCAGTCACTTGATTTCTTTCCAGTCTGTGTATTACGTTTCTCTCTCTGGCCTTATTGCCCTGAGATTCCAGTGTGATGTAGAATAAGGTGTGGTGAGAGCAGGCACCCTCACCATGATCCTAATGCTAGGACGTCACCATCTTCCTCTGCAATACAGGTACTGGGCATTTGGAGTCATTCCACCCTCGTCACTGCTTGCCATCTCTCCTCCCACGGCCGGGCGATCGCCTTCAGAACAGGCTCTGCTGTCAACACAAACCCAGTGCCTGGCACACAGTAGCCCGCAGAATGGAATTCTCTCTGTAGGGGAAGGTCTACAGCCACTGTCCCGGGTGAGAGAATCCAGAGGGACTAGACTGCACACGCACCAGCACTGTGTGTAAGTGAATAATCTCCTGGTAACGGCTGCCGACAGCAGGGCCCCAGCACGTGGACTGTGCTCCACTGAACAGCATCTGCGAATCAGCCCTTCAAGCCGGCCATGCTGTGTCTTAGCATTTGTGTATAAGAAGTGAATGCCTGCAGTAAAATAATTACTTTGGATGAAGAGCATTCCATTCCCAATGGGAATTTAAACAAAAAGCTTTCAGCGCTGAGAAACAGGGGTGCCGAGGGTAAAGAGTCCCACTGCTCTGACATCGTGGGCCTCCCCAGACGGGCGGGGTGGTTTCGCTAAATTTATTTCAGCTGCTTATAGAAACAGGCGGGGAAGAGGAGAGGGCTACTCCTGCTGCAGCCCTGGCTCCGCAGTATTAATATATGCGGGGTCGGGTTTTTCATTCAGGTTTTGTTTTACCTTTCAGGAGTGGGGAGGCGGCAGGCAGCGACTGTCTCCCAGCTGTGCTGCTGACCTGCTGGCCTCGGAGCTGCACTGTGCCTCCCTCCCTTCCCTGTGCGTCCCCGCCTCAGCCAGCCCTCTCTTCCCCCTGCCTCGCCTTGGGACAGCGGGCTCCAGGATCACCAAGGTCCTTTGCTCGGCAGCTCTGCAGTATGGCTGAACCTAATCAGCCACCCTGTGCCATCAGCCCATCCCCAGTGGCTATGGGATTTAGGCTATGGAATCCAGGCTGTTGGTTGGCAGCTTGCTTAACAGTTCCAGGAATTGAACCCAGGGCCTCATGCAAGACAGATTCTACCACTGAGCATAACCCCAGCCCCAAATGCAGGTTCTGTGTTTAGCACAGCCTTCCTCTCCTCAGCCTCCCCAGAGCAGAGCCTTCCTCTCAGACATGCCTGCTCTCTGCAGAGCAGAGAGACTCACTCGAAAGCGGCTAGAGTGCTGGCAGGACCCCTGGAACAGATGTAAGGAAATCAACGCATGGGAGGGGAGGTGGCAGCTTGGGACCCGCGCCCACTACAGGCAGATGAGGTGAGGTCAGTGTCTGCTGCTGGCTCTCGGAGGTACCCACTGAACCACAGAGGACCTGGGGAGATAGGCTGTGTGGTGGGAGGGAGGGAGAGGCAACACTCAGGAAGGCAGACCTCGACCAAACCCTTACCTGAAAATAGGCTATGCTGGGGGGCTGGACTGACTGTACAGGGTAGGCACTTGTTTTGCACACAGATTACCTGGGATACATCCCTGACGCTGCCCCTCCTAGAGTGATTCCTGGGCACTGCCAGGTGTGTTATTCCCTCAACCCTCCACATATATATGTATATGTATATATATATATATATTCAATATATAGTGCATATATACATATGTGTTTGAGTATATATGTATATATGTATGTATGTGTATATATATATATATAAATATATATATAAATATATATATATATATATATATATTTTGCATTTTGCATTCAGGAGGCCCAGGGTTGATTATTGTCACCACATGGTGACAAGCACTGCTGGGAGTGACCCCCTAAACAGCTGCAGCAGAGCTGGTTGCCTTGGTCACAGCCCCTGAGCCATATCAGGTGTGGCCGTCCCACACAGGGGTCTCTTGTACCAGTGCCGGCTCATGGGAGGCCATTTTGCTTGTTTGACCAACCGCTTCCTGGAGGATGGAGAGAAAACATCCGTCTCCACTGGCCAGGCCAGAGGCAGAAAGACAGAGCATCCTGGGAAGGAGGGAGGAAGAGAGATCCCGGAGGTGCAGAAGCCGGGAGCAACCTCAGAAGAGTCTCCTGGGCATTGCTCTGAACTGGGGCTTGTGCTTCAGGGCGGATCAAGAGTAAGCAGCACATACGTGCAAACTGCAAAGCGCTCAAGTACTCCTAAGCTCCACTGTCTGAGCACCAGCCAGTTTGTTTTGGAACTGTCCTCCCGCTCTCTTTCCCAAGACCCAGCCCAGAGAGGGGCAGGCCCACCCGGGGGGGCCGAGCTCTGAACATGGGGAGCACCTCCCTCAGCCCCACAGGCCCCCCACAGCCCCCGCAGGCAGCCCGGGAGGACGGAATGGCCCTTTGCCACCACCCTGTGACTTCTTTAGGACTGTGGGGTGAAGTGGGGAATTGCAGGGGGCCCCCAAGCCAGGGCCTGCCCTTGTCTGACCAAAGGCAACCAGATCTGCTGCAGCTGTTCAGAAAGAGAACAAGCTCTCCCAGAGACCAGGGAAGCAGCTGGAGAGAGATTCCTGCCAGCCCCCGGGGTGTAAATATTTATACAACATGGTGGTGTGGTGCGTGGGAAGAGGGAAGGCAGGGGAGGTGTCAGAACCCGGCGGAACTGGGCCCTGCGATTGCAGGAGCTGAGTCTGGTGGCTCAGGTGAGGCGGGGCAGAGGCTGCTGGCATCTGGGTGCCCGACTCAGGGACTTCCTACAGGAGGGAGCAGGCATTCCTGCAGGAGTCAAGGGAAGCTCACAGGGAATCTCACCAGCCATCTCTAACGGTGGCTCCTACCCAGGCCAGTGGTCCTGCCTATGAGCCCGGGACAATCCAAGTCCACGGCGCCTAGGATTGCAGCTAGGGCTGCTGAGGCTTGTGGCTCGAAGGTTAGAAAATAAGCCCTCTAGGGATTGGGAGATAGCTCAGGGGCCAGGGGATGGTGCCTCGCACGCACAAGCACCAGGGTTTGACCCAGAGTGCTCCTGAGCAGCCCTGGAGGCCCCCAGCACCTAGACCAAGGGCTGGACACAGGTGGATTTTTCTCTGTCTTTTCCTTTTGGTCCCTACGGCCCCAGCACTGCTAGAACAATCAAGGCGATATTGCTGCAGGGCGCCCACATCACTGGGACCACTCAGGTGGTCCCTAGAGCAGCCCCCGCAAGGCTCTAATGGAGACCCTTCACTGGGGAGGCTTGAGTCCAGAGAAGCACAAGTGGTCAGGGACTGCAGCGGTCATGCCACCTCCTGGGGGACTAATCCCAGCCACCCCTTAGTGGGCAAAGCCGACCCACAGTTTGAATGTAAAGCCACGTTTTGCCACACTCAGTGATGCGCTTTGGGGACTGCCGAGAGGGAAAAGCAGCTAGGGCTACAGCGCAGCCGTAGAGCATTTGCCTTGCGTGTGTGAGATCCTGGGTTCAGTCCCCGGCACCACGCACAGATATTCACGGGTATGCAGGAAAACAAGCAAATTTTAGGGAAAATAGGAAACTGAAGCCAAAGCTTCCTCTCTTCTCAGCAATCTCCAGCACTTTTGTAGAGGACCGAGCAGTTTGTGCACTGGCGAAGAGGAGGCGGAGAAGCAGCAGCCGTTGGGGAGGGGCGGTCAGGGCATGCAAGGCACTGCCAGAGAACGTGAGGCCTTTGTGGCCACCGGCTCGGAAAGCAACGAGTATTAGGGGCACCCACTTGGCGCCTCAGGTTGGAAGTGTGTCCATCAGGAAAACTGACCCAGTCACCCTGGGCTGAGCCACTCTGGACTCAGCTGAGGCCCAGTGGCATGGACACCTCAGGGTGGGAAGCATGCTGGGCCCGGGGCGGAGGACAGCCAGATGGACTCCAGTCGATTTGCCTCAGACAGCTGAGGAGCAGAGCCAGGACACCCCCCACACACACACACACACACACCACACAGACAGGGAGGGGTTCAGTTGCAACTTCTAGGATTTCTCTGCCACCACACCCATGGACGAGAACCACCTGCTTCTGTCAGTACCGGCCTGGGCCGCTCAGGGGCCTCCACAGGTGGGGTCAGGCTCCACCTCCACCCCGTAGAAGCCGAGAGCCTTCAAGGCACCTCACACTGATGTGCCGCTCCTGGCCACCCCCTGTGCTCTAAGTCCTCCAGCTTCCATGACACAGAGCTTTGCTGGCAGGCCCATTTCCAGTGAGTCCATCTCCCCTAAGCCCGGCCCATCCACCCCAAGGGAGGCCAGGTTTCGTCACCCTCCTGAGCCAGGGGCCAGAGACCCACACGCTGTGGAAAAACACCACCCGTTATGTGCCAGAGAGATCGCATGGTGGGTAGCGCTCTTGTCTCACACCCAGCTAACGCTGGGTGGACTCCAAACTAGGTGACCCCCAAGCCAGGAGTGACCCTGAGTGCAGAGCCGGGTGAAAGACTGAGCACTGCCAGGGGTGGCCCAGGAAAACAAAAAGGAAAAGAGTGAGACACTCCACCTGTGTCCGACCCTCAGCCTCCCAGGGAGAGAGCTGCCCCCTCTGTCTGCTCCAGAAGGGAGCTCCGCTTCCAGGGGCCCAGGGCTGGGGGTGGGGGGGCAACAGCCAGACACCCCATCCTCTGCCCGTGGCTCTGTCTGCCGGCTGTGGCCTCCCTGTGCCAGCACTGCTTAAGTCGATGAACAAGAATAAAGGCCCCGTGTGGCCCAAGGAAAGCTTTAGGGAGAGCAACTGAAGCTGGAGTGGGGGTGGGGTGAGCACATGAAAGAGAGAGGATATTTAAGAAACAGACAAAATAAACCATCCGGGAGTCCAGATGTAAAACAAGGAAGGCCAAAAGAGAAGAAAAATTATGCTAAGAAGGCAGTGTGGGGTCGGCAGGGGGATTGAGAATGAACAAGTTATGAATATTCGGAAAAGAGAAGAATGTAAAAGCAAACACCAGGAGAAAATTTAAAAGTAAAGAGAGACCCAGGAGATAAGACGTCAGCAATGAATGCACAGCCAGCCTTCGGCACACTCAGTGATGCGCTTTGGGGAGAGCAGCCTTCCCAACACAGAGCTTGGGTCGCTCCTGCCCCGTTTAACTGCGGTTCTTCCGCATCCCTGGTGTGTGTGTGTGTGTGGGGGGGCTGATCTTTGAACCTTAACTGGGGGAGACTTGTGCCCAGAGAAACACAAGTTGTTACAGACTGTAGCAGTCATGCCACTTCCTGGGGGGGACTAATCCCACCACCCCTTAATGGGCAAACCCAACCCACAGACACTTCAAATGAGAAATGATGAAAAATGGGAGTTCATGGATAACTGTCAGAGCCGGGGCAACCCTCCACAGGCAAGTCTGGAAAAACCTGCGCTATTTCCTCCAGGCATCCCCAAGAGAAGCTCGCTCGCTACTGCCTTCCTCTGAGGGTGCACACAGCGAGTGAATTCACCGTCAGTGCCAGGGTCCAGGAACCCGGGAACCTTACAAAGGACGCCTGTTTCTCTGGCCCCCATGAGGATGCCACGGCTCTCCCCCCTGTCTGCTTTGGTGTTTTTTTTCTTCGCTCCTAGTTTATGAAACCCACTGCTGCCCACTCTTCCACTTCTCCTGGGCAGCAGGGTTTGAAGAAAGCTGCTAATCAACGTAAAATGGAGATGCCAAGAAGAGAAAAAACGAGAGAGTTGGTCTTAGCGCCCAGCTTTGGAGGCCCCAAAGCTATGTGCAGCGGAGCCCTGAGGTGTAGACCAGAGGTGTAAGCCCTGGTCGGACCGCCTCAAAAAACAAAAATTCCTGTTTCTTCTCCAGTTGAGACCGGGAGCCCTGCAAGGTGAACCATGACTGGGATACTGGGAGACTCTGCCTGCGCCAGGCCTTCTCGAGGCTCTCCAGGAATTCTTCAGTGCTTGGCCCCAATTCTGCACCTTCAGAAAGCCCCGTTTGCCATTCCTCAGAAACAGGGAGCTGTGACAATGTGCAGGCTGGGGTGGGACAATATCTTGGTCCCCTCTGACCTTCAAGCCTGCCCTGGTCATGTAATCTACAATTCAAACTCTTATTACTTATTTATTTTGCCTTTTGGATCACACCGGAGATGTTCAGGAGTTACTCCTGGCTCTGCATTCAGGAATTACTCCTGGCGGTGTCGGGGACCATACGGGATGTTGGGGATCAAACCCAGGTGGGCCGCATGCAAGGCAACCGCCCTCCCTGCTGTGCTATCACTCTGGTCCCGCAAACTCTTATTTAACCATGAAAAATGATACATCAGGAAGTGAGAGGCTGAATGACCGAAAATGTCTTCCCTTCAGCTGAGCTCACCTGCCAGCAAGGGTGTGTGTGTTAATAAATCACGCTGCATTCGTGCTGAAAGAAGTCAGCCTGGTGGTGAGGGCCTGGTGCCTGCAGATCCCAACGTGTCAGGGTCTGTCCTCAGAGGCTAGCTGGGCCTGGGCCACGTCTCCCGGCAATTTGTTCAAGCACCCAAACATTCGGGAACTGGTAGGTGTGTGGCCATGGAACACGGCGACTGGAGGCTGAGTGGGTGGGTGGTGTGTACATGCACCATCTTCAATTCCTGGTGCTGCCACGCGCCAGCCAACAAGGGCTCACCTGGCCTCCGCTTAGCGTCCTCTGCGGTGAGGCACAGGGCCCCTGCACCAGCTCCCGGTGCTGTCTGCAGAACAGGAGAGCTCGGGCCTCACGAGCGGCCCCTTCACCAGACTCCTTCCCCTCATTGCCGTCAGCTAACTTGCTGCACAGGAAGCACGTTGGCAAGATGAAGACTGGAGGCCCCCAGAAGTGGGGTTCCATGGAGTCCCTGGCACACAATCAAGTATCCCAAGCAAGAGTAGAGGGTCCCAGGGGAGACCCTGGCAGCTGGCGGGTGGAGCACGGCAGAGATGCCAGGCAGAGGCAAAAGGCCACTCAGCCGCATGGGTGGGAGACGCAGGGGCGCCCGCCGTCCTCCTGCATTAGCTAAGCTCCGCTGCGTCCCCCTCCCTCGCCCCCTTCATCCTTCCGGTCTCCCAATCTGCACCCACCGACCTGGTGCTCTGTAGGGCTGAAGCACTCCCATCCCCGACCACTGACCCCCGCCTGGACACTTCAAGGTTCAATCCTTAGCAGCCCTTATGAACCCCCTGAACCCTGCCAGGAGTTATTCTTAAAAACAGAAGAATTATCCTCAGCAGCCCTAATGAACCCCCTGAACCCTGCCAGGAGTTATTCTTAAAAACAGAAGAATTCACTGTCGGGAATTTCTAACCAAATTCTGTAATCTGGAAAGAAAACAGCCAAAGGCTGAAGAAATCTTACTTCAGGGCTGAATTTGTTATAAGAGGATTTTAATCTTCCGAAACTGTGAATACCAACAGAATCTTGGTGATATTTAGGGGGTATTATGAGTTTGGGGGCAAAATAAGAACATTGTGGCTGATGAGGGATTTTTTTTCTTTTGGGGGCACACCCAGCAATGCTCAGGGGTTACTCCTGGCTCTTCACTCAGAAATTACTCCTGGCAGAGCTCAGGGGACCATATGGGATTCTGGGGATCGAACCTGGGTTGGCCGTGTACAAGGCAAACGCCCTACCCGCTGTGCTATCGCTCTGGCCCTGGTGTTTTGTTTTTTAAGAGGCTTACTGATATCAGAGAGATGGAAAGCAGTTTAATGTATAGAGAGAACCATGGTGGTATAAATATTCAGGTACGGCGGTAGGCAGCATTCATGGAAACGGGCAACTTAGTCATTCTATTCTCACCTGAATATATTCGAAATTTTACACAACGTCAGAAGTTTATAAAAGCGGAAGATTTTATTCTCTATTGGGCCACGCCCTGCTGTACTCAGGGTTTACACCTGGCTTTGTTTTCAAGAATAACTCCTGGCTCATGGGGGGGGTCATATGGGCTGCTAAGGATTGGACCTTGGTCAGCCACAATGCAAGACAAATGCCTTAAACCCTGCACTATCTCTCCAGTCCCATAAAGCTGAAGAAAACTTAAGGCCAGAAAGATAGCACAGGGGCTATGGTGTTTACCTTGCACATGGCTGACAAGGTTCCAGCTCAATTTGCAGTACCATATAGCATGCCCAAGCCCTGCCAGGAAGGATTCCTGAACACAGAGCCAGGGGTAGGGCCTGAGCACTGGCAAGTGTAGTCCAAAACCAAAACACCAAAACAACAACAAAAAAAAATAAAACCAAAGAATGACTCAGATTCTTACAACACAAGACTGACTTCCTTGGGTACTGTACCCTCTTGGACAAGAGATTAGACGGGAGGTGAGAAAAGGGCGCCCCTGGTCTCCTAAGCACTGCCTGGGAGACCCTGAATAAACTAAAAAAATATTGGTATTAGTCTCTTTTAAACTGTAGTGAACTGGGTTTGGGGGTCACCTGGGGTGGTGTGTGTGTCTGTGTGTGTATGTGTGTGTCTGTGTGTGTCTGTGTGTGTCTGTGTGTTTTGAGGAACCAGCCTAGCAGAGGGGGCTAACTGCCCACCCCCTGACCTCTCCTTCCTCAGGCACACACCCCATTTCTGAGGGTCGGGAAACGTCAGCCTTTAGCCTCTCAGTTGCCCATACTGGAACATGTCGACGCTTTGGCCAAACACTGAGATTAAGTCAAGGTACACATCACCTGAGACCACAGCAGGATGCTGGGCCTTCGGGAAGGCCCCGAAGCACCCTCTCTGCCCTGCAACAGTCCTCTCTGAGGGAGAACAGCCCACTCACATTCACACAAGGAAGGAGCCCCTCAGCCTTTTCTGCTGCAGAATGAGCCGGTGCTGACTGACCCAGGCTGTAGCTTTGAATCATAAACCGCATCCCATGAAAACCAGCCAGCTCAATTCATTCCCAAAGAGGGAGAGCAAGGGGCTCAGGGTACAGACCTGCCTGTGACCAGCACTCCCACCCCCACCCCTGCACACACATACACACTCACACACGGACCTTCTGGAGCCTTCCTCCATGAGCTAAGGTTCCAGTGGTCACAAAGGCCTCCAGACAGCAGAGGAGCGGCACCATACACCATACACTCTAGACAAGTGACCTGCTGGTGGCTGGGCTCCATGACCTGGCAGCAAGCACACTTCCAAGAACCTGTCCAAGGGGCCACGGCTCACAGGGGAAGGAATCCAGGAATCCCGCAGAGAAGCCACCTCAGGGCTCATGGAACTGGTGAGCCTCTTTCTTCATTACTACAAAGCATCCAGAAGAGGGCGCTGGCGAGACCGGGTGAGGGCCCACAGGCCACAGGACATGTGAGCAGAAGTCAGCCCAACTTGTTGCTCTAGGGCCTCCTGCCAAGCAGAGAGGTTCGGCCCATCCTAACTGCTCAGCTCCTCATGGGAGTAGGCGTAACCAAAAGGTCCCCTGCTCTGCGAGAGGCCTAGGAAGAAATCAGAAAAGGAGGAGCCAAGACAAAGTTCAAATTTCTTAGAAGGACCTGGGTCCTCGGGCCTGTGAAGTTCATCGCGATTATTCCTAATGGTCTGAAAGCCCCCGGCTCCAGAGGTGAGGGAAGTCTCTGGTGTGAGAGCTGGGAGCTGCTTCCAGGAGCTCCATTCTGGAGCCCCTTGGCCTGGGTTTCAAATCCCAGTTCTGCTATTGACCAGCCCTGACCGATGGGCAAGATACCTGGGTCCTGAGAATGTGAATCATAAGAGCTCCACACGGAAGAGCAAACCCTCAGTACACGAGTAGCCGGGATTCCTCCTCAGCCTAATGCCGAAACCCCACGAGCTGGTGTTGGGTAATGGGGTGGGATGATTGGAAGAAAACCGGAGAGAAAGCAGTCCAGGGCAGGAGCAAGAGTCCAGCTGGTAGCGCATTAGCTGATGGTTCAATTCCAAGCACCCCATATGGTCCCCTGAGCCCTGCCAGGAGTGATCCCTGAGTGCAGAGCCACGAGTAAGGCATGAGCACTACCAAACATGACCTAAAAAAAGAAAGGGGAAATGAAGAAAAAGAAGGGGAGGGAGGGAGGAAAGGGAGGAAAGAAGGAAGGAAAGAAGGAAGGAAGGAAGGAAGGAAGGAAGGAAGGAAGGAAGGAAGGAAGGAAAGAAGGAAGGAAGGGAGAGAGGGAGGGAGAAGAGAGGAAAGGAAAGAGAGGGAAGGAGGAAGGAAGGGAGGGCGGAGGAGGGAGGAAAGGAAGGAAAGAAGGAAGAGAGGGAGGAAGGAAGGAAGGGAGGGTAGGAGGAAGGAAGAGAGGAAGGAAGGAAGGAAGGGAGGGAAGGAAGGAAGGGAGGGAGGGGGAGGAAAGAAGGAAGAGAGGGAAGGAGGAAGGAAGGAAGGGAGGGAGGGAAGAAAGAACGAAGGGAGGGAAGGAGGAAGGAAGGAAGGGAGGAAGGAAGGGAGGGAGGGAGGCGAGGAAGGGAGGGAAGGAGGAAGGAAGGAAGGAAAAGGAGGAAGGAAGGAAGGAAGGAAGGAAGGAAGGAAGAAGGGAGGAAGGAAGGAAGGAAGGAAGGAAAGGAGGAAGGAAGGAAGGAAGGAAGGGAAGAAGGGAGGAAGGAAGGAAGGAAGGAAGGAAGGAAGGAAGGAAGGAAGGAAGGAAGGAAGGAAGGAAGGAAGGAAGGAAGGAAGGAAAAAAGGAAGGAAGGGAGGAAGGGAGGGAGGGACGGACGGACGGACGGACGGACGGAGGAAGGGGAGAAAGCAGCCCAGAGCTATTGGAGAGGGCACATCTCAGCACTGACCAGGAGCCCAAAGCTCTGTGCTGCTTTCTATAAAAATGCAGTCACTGGGGATGGCAGAAGAAACAGTGACGTACAAGCGCAGCAGACTGGCTGCCCCGTCGGCCTCTATGGGCAGGCCTGCAGAGAGCCAGTGTCCAGAGGCCAGGCCAGCAAGAGAAGGGGAGGAGGAGCTGCTGAGCTCGGGCTGGGCTCCCTGGGCAGGGGAGGAAAGAGTTAAGCTGGTTCTGGGCTCCAGAGGGCGGCTGAGCAGCTATAAACAGAGAGGAGGGAGGGCGCTGACACAGGATGTGGCCGGGGCTGAGCTGTCTGATTATTAACTTCACTTTTATTTGGAGGGGATTCAATTCTGTTTTACTTCCCATCAAGGAAGTGAAAGCCCAGGTCTCGGAGGGGCCTGGTTTCAAGTGTTTTGTCACAGCTCATTTATTTTTCCTCTTAAATAAATAAACAAAACCACCTCTTTGTTTTCCCCTTAATGAGTGTTCGGCAAATCATCCTCGGGTGAGGCCTGCGAGGCGTTTTCTTCTGGAGTCCTTCATGGACACGCGGTTGGGCTTCCTCTTTTTGAGAAGAAAAAAAGTTTCGCTTCAGCCTTCTCCCAGCCTTGCCCTGCGCGCCTGCAAATCCTGCTCCTCGGGAAATCTCAGCCCCACATCCTACCCTCCTGCGCAGGCAGGATTGGGACCTTCCTTCTGCTGCTACACGAGGCAGCAAAGCGCCTGTGCGCCCCCTCCCACCCCCACAGTCTTCTGGCCCAGTTGGGCCTCCTGGTTTCTGCTCCTATGGCACCCTGACATTTCCACTAAAAATAACTCAACGTAATTAAACACACAAAAGGATTCCATTACAGGGCTTAAGAAAACACCATTACATGTTCCTTTGCCC
This sequence comes from Cryptotis parvus, assembly GCA_021461705.1. Taxonomy (NCBI): domain Eukaryota; kingdom Metazoa; phylum Chordata; class Mammalia; order Eulipotyphla; family Soricidae; genus Cryptotis; species Cryptotis parvus. The sequence goes on along the minus strand of JAJIBD010022317.1, from coordinate 11,759 downwards.
AGGGTTCAAAACGTTTGGGAACTTTGTTTCCAACACCAAACCCATTGAATAATTTCACAATTCTCTTGCAACAACTCTTTCCTGAATGACTTCCAGGTGCGGAGGCCTTGAGACGCGGGTGTGGGTGCTACACAAAGACCACTCTCTCGTGACCCCTTCCTCTCCACGGGAAGGTCAGGCCAGGCCCAGGCTGCGGGCCGTGAGGAGGCCACAGTGTTACAGGTGGGACGGGAGGCCGGGGCCAGGCTCAGAGAGCCTCGGGAAGGCCTCCCGGTGGAGCTGGTACTTGAACGAGGCAGGCCAGGCCCAGGCTGCGGGCCGTGAGGAGGCCACAGTGTTACAGGTGGGAAGGGAGGCCGGGGGAAGGCTTCCCGGTGGAGCTGGTACTTGAACGAGGCCTTGAAGGCTGAGCTGCTCCCATGCGGAAAGTATCCGGTGACGGGGCCACGGCCAAGGGGTGTCTGCGGGCACATGAAACGCCACGGAAATGGTGGGGCCAACACGTGGCGGTGGGGATGCAGGGGTGCGAGCATGCATGCGCCTGCGCAGTTCCCCCGGGCAACAAGATACACTCTTGCCTGGGCCTCGCAAAACAACCCGATGGCCACCAGGAGCCACCCTGACCGCCCGCCTGTGTCCTGGGCGCCGAAAGTGGGGCAAGATGAAAAGAAGGTGACTGGCACCCCTCCAATCCCCTTACAAAAGCCCGAGCTCCCAGTGGCCCAGGGGCCGGGATTTCCAAACAACCCCTGGGGAAGCTGCCAGAGTCCAAGGTTTTCTTGGAGTTCTTAGAAATTCCTCCCTATTCCCATGGCATTTGGGGCTTGCAAGGCCGGAGCCTGGCCCGCGGGTGGCGAGCAGCGGGGCCGGCGCCGGCCAGCACGGGGGTTAAGGCGCCGCCAACATGGCCGACTTGTTTTGCACTTCGCAGGGGTCACGCGGGCCACTGCCCTTTGCCTCCGGGGAGGCAGTCAAGGTCCCGCCGCCCTCCCCTGGCGCTGGGCCCCGGGCGGCCCGCCGGCTCGCCTGCCCGGCACAAACCCCGCGCGCCGGCCCCCTCCGAACCTGCCGGGACCCCCAGCGGCCGGCCCGACTCGCCCAGGCCTGCGCTCGCCTGCACGGGTGAGGGCCGGGCGGTGGGCTCCGTTCCCTCCCCTTCGCTTCGGCGGAGCCCCTCTGGCTTCTAAGAACGTCTGCAACCCCGGGGGGGGCAAGGCCGCGGCCTGCAGCGGGCAGGCCTGGCCATTCCTGCGCTCCCTCGCGGCCGCTGAAGCCTCCCGGCCGGCCCGCCCGCTCACCCTCCAGCCCCGGCAGGCCTCACTTCCAGCGCCGCTCGCGCCAGCGGTGTAGACCAGTCCCGATGGACGGGGTCGCAGTGCCCTCCAGTGGCCACACGCCCAACTGCATGCGTGCGTGTGTGCCTGCGTGGGCCCAGAGTGGTCAGGACCCGGCCGGCCGCTGCTTTGGGCCGCCGTGGGGGCCAGGCACAACCCCCGCGCCGCTCTTGGGCTGGCAGGGAAGTTGCATTCTCCCTGGCTCGCAAACTTCATCAACAGTTGGTTCAACCCAGGTGGCTGGTCCCACACCCCAAGCTCCTTAATTGATGTTTCTGACGCCTTCTCAGGTGCTCCCGCCACACCTGGATCCGACCACATTTACCCCAGCCACTGCTTCCCTTGGTTTACCCAATCCTCAGGTTGTGTCCTCCAGGCAGTGGTCTAGGACGGGCTCTACCAGGCCAGGTGTGACCAGCACCAAGTTGGCCCTACCTGGGCAGACTCTTAACACCTAGCTTCTTAAGCAACACAGATTTCTAAGACACCCCCCACACACACACACACACACACACACACACACACACACACAGAGATAAATAAATTTATGATTATTTTCACTTCAATGGGTTTTGTTCTGTTCGGGGGCCACACCCAGCAGTGCTCAGGGCTTACTCCCGGCTGGCTGGCTCTGCACTCAGGAATCACTCCTGGCGTGTTCAGGGGACCATACAGGTTGCTGGGGATCAAATCCCGGGTTGGCGCAGGCAAGGCAAATGCCTTACTCAGGCCCTTCCTTATATTTTACCAAAATAAGTTTCACTTTTTTTTTTAACAAATCAAATATTCCCAGGCCCCCCCAAAAAAGTGAGGAATGACGAAAGTTTAAGAAACCAGAGCAGCAGAACTGGGGAGGGGCTGAGCTGCTTTGCATGCAGGAGCCCTGGGTTTGTCCCGTACCACATGGTCCCCTAGCACCAGGCGGCTCCCTGAGCACTGAGTCAGGAAGGCCTCTGAGAACTGCTACATGCACCTCCCTCCTCAAAAATAATGTTTTGAGGAGGGAGGCGCATGTGGGGCGGAGCGATAGCCCAATGGGTAGGGCGTTTGCTTTGCAGCGGCAGGACCATGCCGGCCGGGTTCTATCCCCGGCATCCCATATGGTCCCCCGAGCACCGCCAGGAGTAATTCCTGAGTGCAGAGCTAGGAGGAGAAACCCCTGAGCATTGCCAGGTGTGACCCAAAAAGAAAAAAAAAGTATAAAGAAATCATGCTCTAACACAGGAGAAAGCCAAATTGCGGGCCGGAGCAATAGTCCAGTGGGTAGGGCGTTTGCCTTGCATGCAGCCGGCCCGGGTTCGACCCGGCATCCCATATGGTCCCTTACACAGTGCCAAGAGTAATTCCTGAGCACAGAGCCAGGAGTAACCCCTGAGCATGCTGGGTGTGACCGGAAAGAAAAAAAAAAGCCAAATTGCAACAAATAATCTCTTAAATATTGTGTCCCAATTCCTCTCAAGGAGGAGCATAAGGTTGGGAAGAACATACCGTAACTTTATTTTATGGGTGGGGTTAGTGGCACACCCTGGTGCTCGGGGCTTACTCCCAGCTTTGTGCTCAGAGACCACTCTGGGAGGGCTCAAGGAATAATGTGTGATGCCGGGATTGAACCCAGGCTGGGCAAAAGCTATCTTTTCCCGTACTATTTTTTCTGACCCCAAACCGTAACTCTGTAATGCCAGTAGGCTTTTAGAAACTACAATATTGGGCAAAATGAGGAATAATCTTTATTCTTATTATTCTTAATATTATCACCATGACATAGACAATTAAAAAGCTGTTCATGATTGCGTTTCAGTCATACAATGTTGGGGCACCCATCCCTCCACCAGTGCACATTTCCCACCACATTCCCACACTCGTTTCCCGCTCCCACCCGCCTTGCCTGCCTCTATGGCAGGCACTCCCCCCCAACTCTTTTATATTGTGGTTTGCAATACATACACTGAGGGGCTACCTTGCATACCCCTTTATCTACTTTCAATATGCAGTTCTGGTTTAGCACTACCATTTCCAACTACTATTGGCAGACTGATCCCTTCTCTATCCTACCTAACTTCTGCATCCCCACGAATAATCATTTATTCCTCAGAACAAAGATGTTGGGTTGCTGGGAGTGTTTCCCCAGCAAACATTATAAGGAAACGTTTGAGGGAATGAGGGTGCTGGAGGGAGGGCTGGGGGGGTCTGCTGTAAGTGTTAGGAAGTTTAGTTTGGGGTTGGGGACGTGGGACAGGTGTTCTGAGCCACACTGCAGACCAGCTGCAGGAGGGAAGAAACGCTGGGGAAGACAGATTGGAGCAAGAGGCAGCCGGAGAGGCATCTGGGAACTCAGGTCAGAGGGTCAGAGGCAGAGCCGTGGGGGTGGGGGTGCCTGGCACCCGTACCTGCCTCTTGAAAGGGGCAACTTTCAGAGCAGAGGAGAGAGATGAACGCTGAGAGCCCGTCCTCACCCTTCCACTGCCCCCCAAAAACATGGTGCTCCCCACTCAGCCTGGCCTGCGGGAACCTCAGCCCCCTGCCTGTGGCCAATGACCCTGTAGTTGTCAACTTCTCTGTCAACCAAGCTCGCTTTAGGCCCCTGCCTGAGAACTCCCAGGGGCTGGATCCAGGTTGCTGAGCCTTGCTGTGGACACTCACTGCCCCGCCTTCATCCCTTGCTATGGACACTCACCTGCCCCGCCTTCATCCCTTGCTGTGGACACTCACTGCCCCGCCTTCATCCCTTGCTGTGGACACTCACTGCCCAGCCTTCATCCCTTGCTGTGGACACTCACTGCCCAGCCTTCATCCCTTGCTGTGAGGACACTCACCTGCCCCGCCTTCATCCCTTGCTGTGGACACTCACCTGCCCTGTCTTCGTCCCTTGCTGTGGACACTCACTGCCCAGCCTTCATCCCTTGCTGTGGACACTCACTGTCCAGCCTTCATCCCTTGCTGTGGACACTCACCTGCCCTGTCTTCGTCCCTTGCTGTGGACACTCACTGCCCAGCCTTCATCCCTTGCTGTGGACACTCACCTATCCAGCCTTCATCCCTTGCTGTGGACACTCACCTGTCCAGCCTTCATCCCTTGCTGTGGACACTCACCTGTCCCACCTTCATCCCTTGCTGTGGACACTCACCTGCCCGCCTTCATCCCTTGCTGTGGACACTCACCTGCCCAGCCTTCATCCCTTGCTGTGAGGACACTCACTGCCCAGCCTTCATCCCTTGCTGTGGACACTCACTGTCCAGCCTTCATCCCTTGCTGTGAACACTCACCTGTCCCACCTTCATCCCTTGCTGTGGACACTCACCTGCCCGCCTTCATCCCTTGCTGTGGACACTCACCTGCCCCGCCTTCATCCCTTGCTGTGAGGACACTCACCTGTCCAGCCTTCATCCCTTGCTGTGGACACTCACCTGTCCAGCCTTCATCCCTTGCTGTGGACACTCACCTGTCCAGTCTTCATCCCTTGCTGTGGACACTCACTGCCCAGCCTTCATCCCTTGCTGTGGACACTCACCTGTCCAGCCTTCATCCCTTGCTGTGGACACTCACCTATCCAGCCTTCATCCCTTGCTGTGGACACTCACCTGTCCCACCTTCATCCCTTGCTGTGGACACTCACCGCCGCCTTCATCCCTTGCTGTGGACACTCACCTGTCCAGCCTTCATCCCCTTGCTGTGAACACTTACCTGCCCGCCTTCATCCCTTGCTGTGGACACTCACCTGTCCAGTCTTCATCCCTTGCTGTGGACACTCACTGCCCAGCCTTCATCCCTTGCTGTGGACACTCACCTGTCCCGCCTTCATCCCTTGCTGTGGACACTCACCTATCCAGCCTTCATCCCTTGCTGTGGACACTCACCTGCCCAGTCTTCATCCCTTGCTGTGAGGACACTCACCTGCCCCGCCTTCATCCCTTGCTGTGGACACTCACCTGTCCAGCCTTCATCCCTTGCTGTGAGGACACTCACCTGCCCCGCCTTCATCCCTTGCTGTGGACACTCACCTGCCCCGCCTTCATCCCTTGCTGTGGACACTCACTGCCCAGCCTTCATCCCTTGCTGTGGACACTCACTGCCCAGCCTTCATCCCTTGCTGTGAGGACACTCACCTGCCCCGCCTTCATCCCTTGCTGTGGACACTCACCTGCCCAGTCTTCATCCCTGCCCTGGCCCAGCTAGCCTGGTCTCCAGCCAGCACCACACCAGGTGACAGCAGTTCTGGGTCTTCCCTCAGGGAGATGAGTTGCACCACCACCCGCCCCCCAAGCACTCACTGGCCCGGGGCCACTCCTGGGGTGAGCCAGAATGGCTAAGATGCATGGGCCTTCGGTTTGAAGGGGAGGGGGCACCCGCCCCCACTACCTCTGCTCCCCCTCAAGCTTGGCGCAGCACATCTCTTCAAGCCTGATCCCCCGCACGGTGCTCCTGCTCTGCTCCTCTGGGGTGCTGAGGAAGTGGCCTTGCCAGGTGACGAGCGGGATGACAGGAACACCCCTGCCTGCCTGTGACCCCAGGACTCCAGCACTGGGGAGAATAGGGCACCGCGAGGCGGGAGAGAGCCCCCGAGAACTTCTCTTTTATTAGTGAAGTCGCCCATCGGCTCAAGCCAGCCACGGGCCTCACCTTGCTGAGCCCAGCTACCTTCAGGAGAAATGAGGCTCCAGCCTCCGATGCTGGCCTGACGGTGAAACTCGTGGACACTCCATCATGGATACTCCTCGCAGGCACTGCTGTCCTGGAGTGATGCCACGCTCCAGGCATCTTGGGGCTGCCAGAGGTTTGCAAGAGCCTTGAACCTCAAACCAGCGAGGATCCAGGCCGGGCCTGCTGCTGGCCTCGCAGACGGCACGCGCCGGGCCCTTCTCTGGGCACGTGGGACCCGGCACACCCTGACGCATTCGCCCAGTCAGAGTCAGCGGACGCTTCAGGATCTGCCCTGGTGGCGGAGGGCCTCGTGGCACCCCTAGACAGGTGGGTGGCCCGAGATGTTAGCACCCCAACCTCCCTGGGGGCCGGGCCCTGTCTAGTTAGCCAGGTCTCAGCCGGACCGGGGATGTCGGCTCTTACTCACTCTTCCCAGAAAGTGGCTAATTAGCCTCCCAAACAGCCAGAAGCACCCCAGATGAAAGGTGCTTACTACAAATGCAAGGCGTGACCCCCCATATTTAAAAGCAAGGTTCCCTTGGGTTAGGAAGGCCCCCGGGGCAGAGAGGCAGGCCGGGTCAGGGCCTCACCCTCTTTACGACAGAGGTTCTCAGGGAAGAGAAGTGGGCTGGGCTGGTTGCAAGCCTGAGAAAAAGGCTCAGGGCTGGTGGGTGTGGGGCCGCGAGTGGGAGGAGCCCAGGTGGTGGTGAGGTGGGGGGACGGGGGTCCGCGCAGCTCTGGCTTGGGCTTTGGGGTTGCCATCGCAGCTGCCAGGTTCCTCGCGCCCACTCCCTTACGCCTCGACTTCCTCATAGGCGGTGGGATAATGAGAGGCTGGTCTCACCCCGCTATTCGGCTCAGCGCCCTCAGCGCAGGCAGGAGGCCTCCACAGAGGAAAAGCAAAGGTCTGTGCACCAGCCCCTGCATCGAGTTATTGATTGAGCACCTACTGTGTGCCTGGTCCGGGTTCTAGAGATACCATCTGAGGCTCCCCCCCATCCCAGAAGCGTCTGTGTGGAATAGACGGCCCTCACGGGAGCCAGGACACAGAGCAGACGCCGGGGAAGTCTGAGCTGTGCGCGAGGAGGGCGCTGAGGTTCAGGGGGCAGAGCGGGTGCTGTGGCCAAAGCACTGGTTCCCCCTCACTGGATCCTGAGGAGGGGAGAGAGGCCAGCATGGAGGCTGGTGGGGTCAGGGGCCAGGGAGATAGTCCAATGCGTAAGGTGCTTGCCTTGCATGCAGCCGACCTGACTTTGATCCCCAGCACCACACATGGGCCCCTGAACCTCGCCATGAATGATCCCTGAGCCCAGAACCAGCATTAAGCCCTGAGCACTGCCAGGTGTGGCTCCAAAACAAAAACAAACAAAAAAAGCCACCTGGCCAGTCGGAAGCTGGAACCTGCCACTGCAGGACCTGGCTCGGCTCTCCAGGAACCTTCACCCACAGCTGAGGACGTAGCCAAGGGGGATCCCGCTGGCCTCTGGCCAAGGAGATATGCCGGCCTTGAGCCGCCTGCCTCCTGGCTCCTGCACCTGGTCTGGCAGTCCAGAAGGGAACTAACAGACCGTGGAGGGGACCGTGTCCCAGCCAGGTTGGCAATTACTCCATCATGCTTGGGGAGGGGTTTGGCTTTGTAGTTTTGTTTGTTGGTTTGGGGGTCACACCAGCCTGTGCCCAGGGCTTGCTCCCGGCTCTGTGGTGTAGGACAAGGCAAGGAAAGGGGCCCCTTTCGTCTCTCCCCGCCCCTCGTGGGGTGGGCACGTGTTCTGTGGCCTTCACCTCGACTGAGCTGCTAAACCATCTTTACCCAAAGGCAGCCTCTGTGCCCCACGGTGGCTCAAATCAGCCCGAACTTAGTTTCCTCGCTTCAAGTCCCGGGCCCGTCCACTGTAGCCGCCTTAACACAGCCATTGCCTATTCCTGCATGGGGCTGGCGCAAAACTGAAACCAGCAGGAAGTCACCACAAAGTGCACACATAACCCCTCCTGCTCCCTGAGTCTATTTGGAGGAGATCAGCAACCAGACTACCTTGGTGATGACTTGATAGAACCAGTTATTGTACACAAGCAGACCTGGGCACATGTGTGTAGGTGTGTGTGTATGTATAGGGATAGATAGATAGATAGATAGATAGATAGATAGATAGATAGATAGATAGATAGGTAGGTAGGTAGGTAGGTAGGTAGGTAGGTAGGTAGGTAGGTAGGTAGATAGATAGATAGATAGATAGATAGATAGATAGATAGATAGATAGATAGATAGATAGATAGATAGATAGATAGATAGATAGATAGATAGATAGATAGATAGATAAAAGAATATAAGACAAAACAAAGGCACCCTCGGCCCATCAGCGATTCTACAAAACATAGCCCACGGCCCGCCCCCAGCCTGCTTTGGTGTGTGGATTTGCCTCTTCTGTAAACTTTGTCCTGCCACACCTGTAGCCTCGCGTTCCCACTCAGTTTTCCAGGCTGGGGTTCCACCTAATGGCCAGCCACAGCAGAGCTCACCAGCATCTACACCATGGACACTGCCATGAGAATCTGCTCCTCAAATCACCGCATCCTGGGGGAAACGCTTCCGCGGTGATGGCGCTGGCTCCTCCCCCTCTGGACCCGACTCTTCCCAACACAGTGTGGATGAGGTGGCCTCCTGGTCCCCTACGCCAGGCCAGACTGAGCTGCCTGGAAAGCCTCCTCGGGGCAATTCCAGCTCCAGGCCACTCCAGCACCAACCCTCCCTCTTGACTGGGCCATGAGGCTGAGAGGTGCTTCCGCCTTGGGGGTCAGGCTGGTGAGCCCCACCCCAGCCATCCCTGCAGGCAGAGTTCAGAGCCAGCTGGCTTGCGGCTTGTGAACACCCCAACAGCCCTCGCCCTCCCTCAGTGTGCACACTTCCCCTAAGGAAGATGAGGGGAGGCCGCCCGACCTGGAAAAAAAAGAAAGTAGGAGCTGGAACCAATGGCGGCTGAAGGGAAGCCGGTGGATGGAGCTCAGGGTGCTGGCCCCCGTCACAGACCTCAGCTCAGCTGACACTAGTCATGCCTGCTCCTTGCCCCCTTGGCGGGATGGAGGGCACCGTGCCCAGGACCCTGGTGCCAGTCTGGGGCTGCCCAACTTGGCTCCTTTGAGGTGCAGGCACTGCTCTTTCACCCCGTGCTGCCCAGGGCTCCGCAAGCATCTCTTCTTTCATCCATCCCGTCCACTCACTGCTATCAGTCACACCACCAAGCAAGGAGAGAACGCAAAAGTTAAAACAAACACAAACCCGCCCTGGGCCAGGAAATGGTGCAGACGGCCGGGCGCCGGATCTTGTGTGCTCAAGACCCCATGTTTGATCCCCAGCATCAGTGGAGCCTTGTTGGCTCAGAGCAACTCAGCCTCTCCTGGCCCCAGCACAAAGCCGTCAGCTGAGTTTTATCGGGACTGATCTGGGCACCCCCGCCAGCAGCCCTGTGGCGACCCCCCATAAGCATCCTGTGTAAGCTTAAAAGCTGAGCAGACCTAGCAAGTGAGTAATGACTGCCTGGCCGGGGACCCTAGTACCACCGTGGGCGGGTGCAGTTGGAGCAGAGGGTGTTGTGTGGCGTCATGCTGAGCGCACCTCTGAGCTGGAACAGCCCCTCCTAGGTGGGTCTGCTCAGTAAATAGAAAAACACTGGGCCTGTGAACTAGGCAGGGTGGGTGGGGGACTCCTTAAGCACCACCCCAATAACGGGCGCCATCCAGGATGCAGGCTTTACGCAGCAAGGAAGTGACAGCACCCTCCCAGTCACAGAAGGAATGATGGTCAAGGGGAGAGGAAGGTTCCCCCTGGAGAACCCGGCAGGGTGTCACCCCGAGAGGCAGTCAGTTCTCTGGGTGTCAGGCTGACACAGGACCAGAACTCACACCCCTACAGGCGGAGCCACACGCACCGTGCGCATTTCTGAGCCCCCAGAGAGTGCCGCCCAGTCCGAGGTTCGCATTCTGATCTGAACAACTCCACACACACACACACACACACACACACACACACACACACACACACACACGGCAGTTCTCTTAACCTCAGCCAAGCCTGAGACTACTGGAGGCACAGAAAGTCTTGCAACCCAGAGCCCCCGACCCCAGCTGGCTGCCCCCTGCCCCTTTATTAGGGGCTGACCCTTCCTGCACACACCCAAGGCATCTTCTCCCATCGGGAATCCCCAGAATGGGGCCTGAGAGCAAAAGAAGAGGCAAGGAGGGTTCTCCAGGGGGGTGTCCGTGACCCCTCCAGGGGTCCAGTCCTCAGGCCTGGGCCCAGGTGGACCCCCCCCACACACACACACAGTACCACAGAGAACTTGGCAGCAAAAGGGAAGCGGGCGTGTTGGGCTCCAGGTGTCTTGTCTGACCCGGTGCAACCCCTGTGCCCTGAAGGCAAGAAGGCAGAGGCAAGGGGGTGCGCGGGAAGGGTGTGATTATCACACTCCACTTCAGGGGGTGGGTGTGGGCCCACCTGCCCAAGGAGCAGGGATGAGCCCCTGCCTGTCCAGGAAGGCCTGAGGTTGGTGGGGTAGCTGTGAAGCAACGCCAAGCCCCAGAACCGCCAGGACAGCCCCCCCACCCCCAGGCCCAGGCCCCGGGACCACAGCGCCATCTCCTGGACTCTAGGGAAAGTGCTTAAATTCACACTGGAGCCTCTTAAAAGCTCCAGGGGAGGGAGACGGCTTCTGTTTTGTTCCCCAGCAGCTTCCTGCCAGAAGACAGTGAAAATGTTTTGAGTGGCAAATCATAGTTTTATTTATTTTATTTTTACTATTTTTTTGTGTTTGTTTTTGGTCACACCCAGCGATGCTCAGGGTTTATTCCTCGCCCTGCACTCAGGAATTACTCCTATGGCGGTGCTTGGGGGAACCATATGGGATGTCAGAGATCTACCGGGGTCTGCGGCGTGCAAGGCAAACGCCCTACCCGCTGGACTATGCCTCCAGTGATAGTAAAATAAAATAAAAACCGGCCCCAGTTTTATTTGGTTTTAAATAAAAATAGTTTTTAAATAAGCTAGTTTTGTTTGCTTAGATTTGGTGCGGGACATACCTGTCTGTGCTCAGGGATCAGTCCTGGGACAGTAGGGACAGTACGTGGTGCCAGGGATTGAAGCAGCGACCACAGTGAGTGAGGCCTGCACCTAAAGTCCAGCCCCATTCATTTCCTTTTTAATGCAGTGTTTGTTTTGAGGCCACACCCAGCGGTACACAGGGGTTACTCCTGGCTCTGCCCTTAGGGATCAGTCCTAGCGGGGCGCGGGGACCATATGGGGGTGTCAGGGATCAATCTGGGTCAGTCACATGCAAGGCAAGCTCCCTGCCTGCCATACTATTTCTCGGGCCCTTACTCAATTTTTAAAAATACTTTTATGTAGGAACTATGAGAGAAAAGAGTGTGTATTCCATAAAGGGAGAAAATATATATGGCCCCCATTTGGACGTGGCAACACCACAAGAGCGTCAGGAAAATGAGGAAACTGAGGTGCAGAGATTTGAGAAATGCTCCCGGCAAAAGGCCAGGGAAGCACTGCAGCTAGCACCCGCATTCTGCACGCTGACCCCAAAGCGTTGCCGCTCAACCGCTTCTCTGCCTGCTGTGGACCCCAAGGGCGCAGACAGAGAAAGGGGCAGGAAGTGGCCCGGAGTTAGTGGATTCAGAATTGGGGGCACTTAGTCTCCAGGGGGTGTCTGTGGGAAAGACAGGGTGGTCTTTCTCTGCAGGGTTGAGACTTCGAACTCCATCCAGGCGCTGCCCCGCCTCATCAA
>JAJIBD010022316.1:0-29113 GCA_021461705.1 Cryptotis parvus | reverse complement strand
TTCTAACCTTCACCTTCACCTTCTAAGAAATGGATTCTAACCTTTTTTAACCTGAAGTCTATGTTGCCAGATATGAGTATGACCCACCAGATTTTTTGGAGGAGTTGTTTGCATGGAGAATGGTCTTCCAGCCTTTGACTTTGAGTCTGTGTTTGCTCTGGTTATTCAGATGTGTTTCTTGTAGGCAGCAGAATGTTGGATTCAATTTTTTATCAATTTTGCCACCCTGTGTCTCTTTTTTTTTCTTTTTTTTAATATTTTTATTACACCGCCATGTGATACACAATCACAAAGATGTTCATGTTTGGGTTTGGTCACTCATCCCTCCACCAGTGCCCATTTCCCACCACCAATGTCCCCACTTCCCTCCCCTCCCTAGCCCGCCTCCATGGCAAGTTCTTTATCTCTTCTCTCTCTCTCTCTTTTTCTCTTCTCTTACATTGTGGATTGCAATACATACATTCAGAGATCATCATGTATATCTTTTTTCCTATATTCAATGCTCAGTTCTAGGCTGGTATTATCATTTTTGACAAATATTAGCACACTGTTCCCTTCTCTGTCTTACCTAACCACTGATTCCCACATGTTTGTGGTAGATTCCACCTTTTTTTTAATTGAAAGATGCTCATGTGAGCTCTGGTTCTACAGTGTTCCAACATGCACCCTCCGCCCAAACCCATCTCCCATCACCAATGTCCCCACCTCCCTCCGCCCTCCGCTCCTCAACCACTTGGCGGGTTCTGTATTCATTTCTTCCCTCTCTATATCTCCTTCCCAACAAACTTTCCTGCTCTTCGTTGAATGCAGTGCATTAAAAGACATCACTGTTTCACTACTTTAGTGGACCGCGTGGCCACTGGCGACGCGACCTGGGCTTCGAACTGGCTTTGCTCTGTTGATCTGGTCTGAGGCAGTTTGCAGCTTCCGGACAGCAAAAATGGTGGCTAGTGTGATGGGCGAGTCTCATCCGGCTGCTTCCGGGGACCCCTCAGAGGCGACGGGCCCACTCCCAAAACCCATCTGCCCTCCTCGGGGTTCCATGGTCAGCTAGGACCGGGCTGGAGCCGCGCCAGCCTCCCAGCCGTCCGTGAGGCCCTGTCTGCTGGCTTGTGTCTCTTGATTGGTGCATTTAGGCCATTGGCGTTGAAAGAGATTATTGTCATAGGATTTTGTGCCATCTTTTTAATAAGTTTGTTGTGCTTTTAGGGATTTTCTTGTCTTACAGCAGCTCCTTCAATCCTTCTTTAAAATTTTTTTGAGTCTATGAAGGTTTTAAGTTGTTGTTTATCTATGAGTTGTGTATTTTTCCTTCATAGCTAAATGTGGAGTCTGACAGGGTAAAGAATACTTGGTGAGGCCTTCATTTCACTGAGTCTTTCCATGATATCCGATCCATTGTCTTCAGGCTCATAGTGTTTCCTCTGAAAAATCTGCTGTAAATATTAGCGGTTTTCCTTTGTATGTGATTTCCTTCTTTGATCTTCCTGCTTTCAGTATTCTATCTCTATCTATGGTTCTTGTCATTTTGATTAGAATATGTCTTGGAGTATTTTTGTTTGGGTTTCTTTTAGATGGTACCTTTTGGGCCTCCTGAATCTGGGAGCAAGCTCTCTTTAGTTCTGGGAACTTCTCAGCAATGATTGCTTTGATATAGCTTCTTCATCAGGGTTTACTTCTTGTCCTTCTGGGACTCCAATGATCCTTATGTTATTTCTTTTGGCTGTATCTCGATTATCTCTTGTCTGCTCATTTACTGTGAGTCTTTTTTTCCATCTTCTGCTGATACTAAGAAAGTCTCTGCACCTCATCTTCAAGCTCACTGATTCTGTCCTCAGCTGCTGTGACTCTGCTGTGAAGGCCTTCCAGTGAGTTTTTTATTTCCCCCAACTCATTTTCATATCTGCTATTTCTGCTTGCATTTTCATTTCCATTTCCTTATTTCTGCTTTCATGTCCTCTTGCATTTTATTAGCTCTGTGTTCCATTGCTTCCTTGAGCTCCTTATGCATCCTTAACAGCTCCCTTTGAAATTGCTTATCGGAGAGGTTATACAGTATATCATTATTACTTGACTCCTCTTGGCAGGTGTCTTCACTCACAGAGCTTGTGGAATTCTGCATTGCTTCACCATTATGACTTTACAGGTTGAACTTGACTGTACTTGTGTGGCTGGGCAGTACTGTGGGAGTTTTCGACGGTTGTTAACTGAGTTTGTGGAATGTGGGGATATTGTGGCTATGGCATGTGGGGCGATTATGGCTATGTACCCCGGTTTTTTATATAGGATATCCAGAAGCTGACTGTTTTGTGCTGGCCACTAGCGTCCATGCGGTTTTGAGTTTTGGGTGTGTGTAACCTGGGCTTCACACTGGTGTTGGCAGGGGATGTGGGCATAGGGAAATCCAAACACACTTGGATTAGAGTGGGTGGGGTCAGGAGAGTGACTCAGGGGGTCAGCCAGGTCCTAGCAATGGCGCAGCTTGGGCAGCGCCCCAGGCTGCAGCAAGCCCCCTTGCTTTCTGGTTTGTCCCGTGTGTTGAATAAAACAAATTTAAGTAATGTTCACGTTTGCTTTAAGTGCCTCTGTTATGTTTGATATTTATTTTTCTTGGTAAGAGTAAAATGTTTTGTAGTAATAACTCAACAAATGTGACGTATTAAAATTATTTATGAGAATTCATTCTTTGTTGTCTGTATATTCATAGATGAACTGTATTTGGATGATATTTTTGATAGCATACATCACTGTATCACTGTATCACTGTCTTCCCGTTCAACATCGATTTGCTCGAGCGGGCCCCAGTAACTATCTCCATATGTCCTGTCTCATGCTAGTAGAGCCCAAGGGCATCTGCTTGCTCCAGGAACATAAAGAGCCTAATGAAGTCTATAATTGTTACTGGTATTTGGCATATCAAATACAACACGGGTAGCTTGCCAGGCTCTGCCGTGCAGGTAACATACTCTTGTAGTCATCTCTAAGTCCAGCATTTATTGATAAACCGGTGCTGCCGCGGCTGCGCAAGCTGGGCTGTGATAGGCTGGTCTAGTGATAGTGCTGCCTCATACCAGCACTTTCAACCAGATAAAACACATCTTCATCCTTCAGATCTTCAGTTCTGAACCAGATAAAACCTCATACCAGAACTGATATGAGGTTTTATTAAGGGTATGTATACTTGTGGTGTCCCATTCTATAAGAAAATCCTTTCTTCATTTAATCTAATAATATACATCACATCAGAATGCACAGCTTGGGGCGGAGGTATAGCCCAGCAGGTAGGGTGTTTGCCTTGCGCTGCCGGGCTCATGCCGGCCAGGGTTCGATCCCGGCATCCCATATGGTCCCCGAGCACCGCCAGGAGTAATTCCTGAGTGCAGAGCCAGGAGTAACCCCTGAGCATTGCCGGGTGTGACCCAAAAAGCAAAAAAAAAAAAAAACCAGAATGCACAGCTTGAGGACAAACTTAGCATGGCATGAATTTTCACCAGACACTGTTGTGTCATCTATGATCTGAAAGGATTAGCATTTATAAAGCACGCCAATGATAGAAAATAAATTGTATCTGTATTTCAACCTTTGTAAGAACTGCACCTAATGGACATTTATAGATAACAGTTTTCCGTAATGATTATTTATAGATAACAGTTTTCCTTGACAAAATATTTATGTCTAATTATTTTAAATGATATTTACTTAACAAGATATAAGGGAGAGAAAGAACACATTTTCAAGAGAGAAAATCAGCTTCTCAAAAGTGTAACAGCAAGGAGAAACATGCATATTCAGGAGAGAACATGGACTTGAAAAGCAAGCAAGCCTTATATTGTGTACTTTATTTTATTTTTACATTTTATTTTTATACCACCGGGAGATATACAATCACAAAGGTGTTCATGTTTGGGTTTCAGTCATACAGTGTTATATTACCCATCCCTCCAAAAGAGCCCATTTCCCAAACAATGTCCCCTGATTCCTTACCCCATATCCTAGCCTGCCTCTATGGCAGCATTTTGCCTCTTCTCTCTCTCTCTTCCTTTTATTACACATTGTGGCTTGTAATGCATACTTTTAGGGGTTATCATATATATCCCTTTGCCTACATTCAGTGCTCAATTCTAGGCTGGTATTATCATTTCCAACAATGATTAATACACTGTTCCTTTCTCTGTGTTACCTAACCTCTGTAATAGATTCCACCCACTGACAAAACCTCCAGATCCATGTTTCTCAAGGCCTTGTATATTGGTATCATACTATTTTTATATCCGCAAATAAATGCAATGATTCTTTGTCAGTTCTTTCACCTCTGGCAAATTACACTAAACATGATGCTCTCTATGTCCATCCATATATAGGCAAATTTCATAACTTTGTTTTTCCTATCAGCTGCATAGTATTTCGTTGTGAAGATGTACCACATTTTTTTTATCCAGGCATCTGTTCACAGACAGCTGGTTGTTTCAGATTCTGGCTATTGTGAATAGTGCTGGTATGAACATAGAAGTGTGGATGAGGTTTTTGCTATGTGTTTTTGCCTCTCAGGGTATATTTTCAGGAGGGCTATTGCTCTGTCAAATGAGAGCTCAATTTCTCGTTTTTGGAGCAATGTCCATATTGTTTTCCAAAAAAGGCTGTAACCATTGGCATACCCACCAACAATGTGGAGTCGTTTTCCCCCCCCACATCCACACCAGCACATGTTGTTCTTGCTCTTTTGGATGTGTGCCAGTCTCTGTGGTGTGAGATGATACCTCACTATAGTTTGATTTGCATCTACCTGATAATTTGTGATGATGAGTTTTTTCATGAGCCTTTTGGCCATTTGAATCTCTTCTTTTTGGAAGTTTCTCTTCATTTCTTCTCCCCATTTTTGATGTTGTTTCTTCTTGTAAAGTTATAACAGTGCTTGATATATCAAGGATATGTTATTTATATATAGGAAAGCCACTGACTTTTTGGGTATTGATTTTGTACTCTGCCACTCTACTATAGATATCTATTGTTTTTAGGAGCTTTAATGTCATCTTCAAATAGGGATAGCCTGACTTCTACCTTGACTATCTAGATGCCCTTAATGCCCTTTTTATTCTCTGATTGCAATGGCAAGTACCTCCAGTATTATATTGAATAGAAATGGTGAGAGTGAGCAGTTTGTCTTGTTCCCAATCTTAGGGGAAGGATTCCAGTTTTTCCTTATTGAGAATGATGTTTGCTGTGGGATTTTGGTAGATGGCTTTGACTATATTAAGGAAGGTTCCTTCTATTCCCATTTTATGGAGCATATTTTTCATGAATGGGTATTGGAACTTTTCAAATGATTTCTCTGTGTCTATTGATATTATCATATAGTTCTTATTTTTCCGCGTATTGATGTCCTATTAGTTGATTGACTTGCAAATGTTGAACCATCCTTGCATTCCAGGGATGAATCCTAGTTGATCATGATGTATAATATTTTTGATGAGTCTTTGGATTATGATTGCAAATATTTTGTTGAAAATCATAGCATCAGTGTTCATTCAGGAGATTGATTGCTAGTTTTTATTTTCCTTGTGATATCTCTGCCTGCTTTGGGTATCAGGGTAATATGTGCCTTGTAGAAGCTTTTTGGGAGTGTTTCGTTTCTTCTATTTCCTGGAAGAGCTTGAAAAAGACAGGTAGTAGGTCCTACTTAAAGGTTTGTAAGAATGCACTAGTGTATCCATCTGGACGTAGGCTTTTCTGTTTGACAGACTTTCTATTACTGCTTCAATTTTCTCTATGGTGATATTATTCAAGTATTGTAGGTCTTCTTGTTTCAGCCATGCGAGTCCATAGGACTTCAGGAATTTGTCCATTCTTTCAGGTTTTATTTGTTTCATGGCATGCAGACTCTCAAAGTAATTTCTGATAATCTTTAGGTTTCTGTAGTTTCTGTGACGATTTCTCCTTTTCATTTCTGATTCTATGTATTTGGATTCTCTCTTTTCCTTTTATTATGAGTCTTGCAAGTGGTTTGTCGATCTTATTTATTTCTTAAGAACTAGCTCTTCGTTTCATTTATTTTTTGAATTGTTTTTGGAGGGATACGAGCTCATTTATTTCCATTTTAAGTTCCATTATTTCTTTCTTTCTGTCTGGGTTGGGCTCCTTATATTGATCTTTCTCTAAGATTTTCAGCTGTGAAGTCAGGTTATTTTTATGGGCCCTTTCTTCTTTTCTGATGAATGCTTGCAGAGATATGAACTTTCCTCTTAACACTGTTTTTGCTGCATCCCACAAATTCTTATAGCTTGTTTCTTCATTTCATTTGTATCCATTAATATTTGGAGTTACTCTTTGATTTATTCTATGACCCACTGTTCATCAGTGAGCTGTTCAGTTTCTAGGTGTTTCAGTCCATCATAGACTGAAAAAAATAGCTGACACAATTTCTATCTTTTTATTTTATTGAGGTATGCTTTGTAACTCAGTATGTTGTCTATCTTGCAGAATATTCCATGTGCACTGGAGAAAAATATGTATTTGTTATTTTGGAAATATGGAAAGTGGGGTGAGCAGGCCTGCACTCACTTGAAGAAGACCCAAGAGTTCTCAGTTTCAGAGGAGTGTCCGCTATATTTGTGTTTTAGTGTCACTTCACTATTTGTTGAAGCAGAAGAAGTGAACCTTTGGTGGGGCAGCATTGTGTGTGTGGATTCCTATTCAGTTAGAGCATGAAAGGCGATTAAAACAATGTGTGTGATTCTGTGCAAGGTTTGTGATCAATGTGTTTAGCTCCAAAGGCTCTACTAGAAACAGTTTTGTAAATCCTCAGACAAGGGCATAACAACCTGTAATCAGATATAACCATTTTTGTTACAATATCTTTTTACATTGAAGTCCTTTTGCAATTCCATTAGCCATTTGGTTGTATAAAATAAATTATTGTGGGCTTACAAAAGTGCAAACTTGGGAGTGATTGGGAAAATGGGGATAATGGTGGAGGGATGGTTACTCCAGTGGTGAGACTGGTGTTGGAATATTGAAATACTGCAACAACTGTATTATGAACAATGTTTTAAACCATGGCATTCAAATGCAGTCTTTTTTTTCAGAAAAGAAAGGTGGATGTTTGCTTTTTTCTCATAACTGAGCTCCTTAAATTGATCTAGTGGGAGAAAGATCACATAGGAGTAGTTACATTTTTAACAATCATACCATTTATACTTTAATTACTTTATAATTACTTCTATAAAATGATTTGTCATTAATGATCTTATTTATCCAATTGATTTTTTATTGAATATACATGCAATGGACCATTGCAGAGCTATTTATGATTGGGTTTCGGTTATATCCACCAGTGCATGCTTCTCAATACCAATGTATTTCACTCACCCACACAATTTTCTTCTCCCTCTCTCTCTCTCTCTCTCTCTCTCTCTCTCTTCTACACACATTTTCTCTCTCATTTTGTGCATTGTATTTAGCAAAAGAAGAGATTGAAGAGTTATAGTGAATATTCCGTTACCTAGTTTCCATACACAGTTCTAGAACAGCATTACTGTTCCCAACTATTATTGTCAAACCGGTCCCTTCTCTATCTAACCTACCCTCTACTCTGCACATTTTTGTGGTAGATTCTAAACCTGGACAAATCTTCCTGGCCAGTTTTGCCTGACTTTTGTTATTGGGCTCTGAGCGGTTAGCCTTAGGGCTAGGTACTTTTCCTGCCATAATGCCTTAAGGGAAAGACCCAGAAGTGGGCCCAGCCCAAATGTTTACATCCACATAAAAAAACAAAATCTTTGCTTAAGATGAGGCAGGTTGTGCTTGGTCTTCTGACCATAGGAATAAATCTGTAATTGTTATTTGTTGCAATAACCTAGGGATTTGTGCTTGTACCTCCTCCACCAATTGTATAAGAGGCTTAAACTGTGCTGAGTAAATGGGAACTACTTTCCAGATGCCTGCTGCATTGGTGTCTTTCTTTTCATTTATGCAGCAGCGGCAAGGCAGAAGCTTCTCCCAAGTCCTTCCCTCTTCTTTTGCTGGGTTGAAGTCCTGCATAATCCAGGTCTCTCTCATTCATGCCAGGGGGTTGCTAGCCAGGGTCCCCAAACACTTGAGTAGTAGTCTTATAATATTTTTACATCACATAAATGAATGCAGACATTCTATGTCCTTATTCTTCTAATTTTGCTAAGCATGATACTCTCCAGGTCCATCCATTTATAGGCAAATGTCATGACCTCATTTTTTTCTAACATTGTACTGCGCTGTATAATGTACCATTTTTTTAATCCAGTCATCTCTTCGCAAGCACAAAGGTTGTTTCCATACTCTGGCTAATGTGAATAATGCAGCAATGAACCCAGAAGTGCAGATGATATTTCTGCTGTGTGTTTTTAGGTTTCCAGGGTATATTAATAGGAGTTGTATTATGGGTCAATTGGGAGCTAAATATTTCGTTTTTGGAGAAATGTCTATATGTTTTTCATAAAAGCTGGATCAGTCTGCATTCCCACCAACGCTGAAGGAGTATCCCTATCTCCCCACATTCACTCCAGCACCAGTTGTGCTTGTTCTTTTGGACGTTTGCGAGTTTCTGTGGTAGGCAAAGACATCTCATTGTTTTATTGATTTGCATCTCTCTGATTAGTAAGAAGATTTTTTTTTTCTCATGTGACTTTTGGCCATTTGAATTTCTTCTTTGATGAAGTTACTATTCATTTTCTCTCATTTTTTGATGGGGTTGGGTTATTTTCCTTGTAAAGTTCTACCAATGCCTTGTATATCTTGGATATTAACTGCTTATCACATTGGGCACTTGATCACTTGATCTCTTGACATCCCGTTGTTCATCCATTTGCTCGAATGGGCACCAGTAACATTTCCATGTGCCCTATCACATGCCAGTGTAGTCCAATAGCATCTTGCTTCAGGAATATGAAGAGCCTCAAACTGTTCATTCAGGGTATTGACGAAGAAGTCTGACCATCTTGTAGGTGGGCGGCCATGTGATCTCTTGACATCCTGTGGGATCTAGTTGGTAATGGATCTAGTCTAGCGGTCATCTTCAAATCGCATTACATGTCTAGCCCATCTGATTTTCGACACCTTGGCAAACAAGAGAGCGTCCCTGACTCTGGAAAAGTAATGGAGGTTGGAACTCTGTATTCCTTCTCTCACTTGAGTGAGGCGTGATATTCCTTGCATAGCTCTTTTGATTTCTCTTTGGGAGTCCCAAAAGCTTTCTTATTCTTCTTTCATAGGGCCCAGGTCTCTGAGGCATATGTTAATGCAGGGAGAATGGTAGAGTCGAAGAGATGTGCCCTGAGCCAGAAGTTCTTTGTCCTTTTGGCTATTTCTTCACTGCTTTTGAAGGCATTACATTGCCTTCAAAAAGGCATCACATTGGTATTGAGTAAATATTCTAAAATCCACAGTCTGTATGTTTATCTTGCCTCCATTTCTTTTAAGGCATAGAAACACCTTAGTTTCATGTAGTCCCATTTGTTTTACTTTGCTTCCTCTTACTTGTCAGAGGTGTATTGTCTTTGAAGATGTCTTTGGCTTCAATGTCATGAATGGTTTTGACTACATTTCCTTCAATGTACCTTATGAACTCAGGTCTGATATTGAGGTCTGTTTTTTCTCTTGCCCTTTGTTTTTTTGGTTACACTTGGCAATGCTTAGGGGTTTCTCCTAGCTCTATACTCAGGAATTACTCCTGGTGGTGTTCCAAGGACCATATGAGATTGGGAAGATCGAAGCCATGTCAGCCACAGCAAGGCAAATGCCCTACCTGCTGTGCCCTGATGATATTGTGGTCTTTGGTCCATTTTGATATGCTTCTTGTGCATGGGGTTGGATAGATATCTAAGTTCATTTTTTGCAGCTTTCAATTTTCCAAGCACCACTTGTTAAAGAGGCTTTCCATGCTCCACTTCATATTTCTTGCTCCCTTATTAAAAATTAATTCATAATATATTTGAGGGTGACTGTCAGAATATTCAACTTGATTCCATTGGTCTGTAGGTTTGTCCTTATTCCAATATTATGCTGTTTTAATTGTTATCACTTTGTAGTGCAGTTTGAAGTTGGGAAAGGTCATGCCTTCCATCATTTTCCCCAAGGATTGCTTTAGCCATTTGTGGAAATTTAGTGTTCCATATGAATTTCAGAAGTATTTGGTCAATTTCTTCAGAAATGTATGGTCAAAATGTCATGGGTATCATTATCACTTATCACTTGACTTCCCATTGATCATCGATTTGCTCAAGCAGGTACCAGTAACATCTCCATATGTCCTGTCATATGTTAGTATAGCCCAAAGGCATCTGCTCGCTCCAGGAACATAAAGAGCTTCAGACCATTCCATCAGGTCATGAGAATGAGGTCTATAGTTGTTACTGATATTTGGCATATTAAATCCGACACGGGTAGCTTGCCAGTATTTGCCATGCATTATATCATTATAAAGACCACATTATCATTATAAAGACCACATTAAATCTGTATACTTTGGAAGTAATGGTATTGACAATGTTGATTCTCCCAGTCCATGAGCATAGAATGTCTTTCCACTTCCTCATGCCCTCTTTTATTTCTTGAAGTAGTGTTTTGTAGTTTTACTTCTACATGTCCTTTGCATTATTATTTAAGCTGATTCTGAGATAATTTATTTTCTGAGGCACAGTTTTAAATGGAATTGATTTTAATATCCCTTTCTTCCCTTTCATTATTTGCATATAGGAAAGCTGAGGACTCTTGGGTGTAGATTTTGTAAACTGCCACTCTTCTATACAGATCCATTTTTTCTGGTTACAGACTTTAGTGTTGTTTAAATATAGCATCATGTGCTCTGCAAATAGTGATAGCTTGACTTCAATATTTCCTACTAGATGTCCTCAATTTTTTTCCCTACCTACTGTTGTAACTACTGCCAGTACTATATTGAATAACAGTGGTGAGATTGGGCAATATGTCTTCTTCCTGATGATAGGGGTAAGTCTTTCAGTCTTTCCCTATTGAGAATGATACTTTCTCTGAGCATGTGGTAAACGGCTTTGAGAATTGAAGGATAGTTCCTCATTTTGTTGAGAGTTTTTATCATGAATGAGTACCTGGTCTTGTCAAATGCTTTCTCTGCATCTATTGATAGGATCATCACTGTCACTGTCTTCCCGTTCATCATCGATTTGATCGAGCGGGCCCCAGTAACATCTCCATATGTCCTATCTCATGCTAGTAGAGCCCAAGGGCATCTGCTTGCTCCAGGAACATAAACTCAATACATTCCGGAATGAGGTTTATAATAGGATCATATAGTTTTATTTTTCTTTTATCATATGGTGTATTATGTTGATTGACTTGCTAATGTAAAATTGTCCTTGCATTCCTGTGTTGAATCCTACTTGGTCATGGTGCATGATATTTGGATAAGTGGTAGAATTCTGTTTGTTAGTATTTTGTTGAGCATCTTTGCATCTATGTTTATCAGGGACATTGGCCTATAAATTTTTGTGATGTCTCTGTCTGCTTTGGGTATCAGAGATATATTCCTCATAAAGGCTGCTTGTTATCGTTTCTGTTTAATTTCTAGGAAATGCTTGAAAAGGACTAACAATAGATCCTCTTTAAAGATTAGGAAAAATTCACTATTGAATCCATCTAGACCTAGGCTTTTTTGTTTGGAATAATTTTATTACCATTTCAATTTCCTCGAGAGTGATATGCCTGTTTAGTTATTCCATGACTTCTTGGTTCAACCTTGGAAGTTATAGGAATCTAGGAATTTTCTATTTTACTGGGGTCCCTTGTTTCATGGCATACAGACATTCAAAGTAATCTCTATGATCCTTTGAACTTCAATGTTTTTTGTTGTGATATCCCCCTTTTCATTTCTGATTTAGTTTATTAAAACTTTATCTCTCTTTGTGAGTTTTACTATCAGTTTGTTGATCTTATTTTTTCAAAGGACCATCTTGATTTCATTGATTTTTTTTTTTTTTTTAGATTGTCTTTTGGGATTCCAGCTTGTTTTTTTGTTCTGAGTTTTATTATTTCCTTCTTCCTTCCTGAGTTGGCTTTTCTTTTGTTTCTTTTGTTGGTAATAATCTGTTGCAAGAATGCCCTTTAAAAGTTAAAGCACCAGAATCCTAACCAAAGGGAGATAATACTTGGGAAATTACTAGTCATTTAAAGCTAGGATTCTAAGCCTGGCCGGAGAAAGGATGAGAGAGCCTGGACTTGCCCGGGGAATGTTTGGAGAGAATTATGGAGAGTCTTTGGGGATTTTTTGGAGAAAGATTTGATTGTCTAGAACTGGAGCGTATTTGGGAGAGAGATTTTACTAGTAGATGGAGAGAAGAGTGGGAGTCTACTGGATTGCCTGCTGGGAGAATGCCAGTAGGCCTGCTTTGAGAAACTGTTGGGAGAGAAAGAGAGGCTGTTGTGCTGAAGTAGATGAGTAAATACCTAACAGAAATATTAAAATAAGATCTTAAAGAGCCTCTAGATTGGTTCCAGTATCCATCAGTCAGGGGAATGGTCATTGGCCCTAGCACTAACTGGGACCATCATTAAACCCCAATACTGTTCAGTTAACTACATTGAAAACTATGAACTGATGATATTTATGTGGGCACTTTTATCTTTCCTGATGAATGTTGGCAGAGGTATAAACTTTCCTTTTGACACTGCTTTAGCTGTGTCCCACAAGCTATGATAATTCATGTCTTTGTTCTCACATATTTTTGGGAATCTTACTATTTTCTCTTTGATTTCCTCTACAACCCAACAGTTGTTCAGTGTATTATTTTCTAAGTGTTTTATTTGATTCTTCATTTCTATGCAATTAACTTCTATTTTCAGTGCATCATGGTCTGAAATAATAGTAATACAATTTCAATCTTCTCAATTTTATTGAGGTATGTTTTGTGGCCAAGAATATGGTCTATCTTGGAGAACGTTTCATTTGCACTGGAGAAAAATGTGTAGCAGGCTATATGGGGGTTGGGTGAAAAGTCCTGTGCATATATACTAGCCCTCTCTTCCATTTCCTCCTTCAAATACAGTATATACTTTGTGAGTTTTAGTCTGATTAATCTATCAAGAGGTTTCAAGGTGGTGATGAAATCTCAAATTTCAACTATGTTGCTATCAATGTCCTCCTTGAAGTCTATTAGCAGTTGTTTTAAGTATTTTACTGGCCCTTCATTGGGTGCATATATGTTTAGGAGTGTAATTTCTTCCTATCGGTCACCCACCCTGCAGCAGTCTTTTCCAAGCCCAGTTCAGGTATGCCTATCCAGAGACTCACATACAAGGGCAGAGTTGGTACTTGCTCTCCCTGTGCCCAGCCGATCACAAGGCTTCCAGGAGGGATGGCGGGTTCTAGCCCTGATCTGCCACCCCAGCAGAACCTTACAAGAAGCCAGAGGACACCCCCACACCATGAGGGCCAGCATTTTCCACCTCCGGACTCCCCTTTCCTCAGAACTCCACCCAGCAGAAGAGCTGATCACAGCCCAGCTCGCGCTGGCACAAGCCCCCCGCCGGTTCATCAATAAATGCTTCAGTTTTAAGGTGACTACAAGAATATTCCACCCGCAAGGCAGAGCCTGGCAAGCTATCCGTGTCATATTTGATATGCCAAATACCAGTAACAATTATAGACCTCATTCCCATTACTTGATGGAATGGTTTGAGGCTCTTTATGTCCCTGAAGCGGGCAGATGCCCTTGGGCTATCTCGCATGTGACAGGACATATTGAGATATTACTGGTGCCCCCTTGAGCAAATCAATGATCTACGGAAAGACAGTGATACAGTGATACAGTGATACAGATCCCTTGATTGTTATGAAATGAGCTTTACTCTCCTTATAACTTTCTTCACCCTGAAATCAATGTTATCAGATACTAGCATACAACCCTGGCCTTTTTGAGGAGTTGTTGCATGCAGAATTGTTTTGCAGTCTTTGACATTGAGTTTTTATTTGCTCTGATTGTTCATCTGTCTTTCATTTAGGCAGAAGATTGTGAATTTGGTTTTTAATCCATTATGTGTTTTGTGTCATGTTTATAAGTCTGTTGTGGTTTGGGGATTTGTCTTGTCTTGCAGTAGTCCCTTCACTCCTTCTTTTAATGTTGGTTTTGTGTCTGTGAAGTTCCTGAGCTGTTGTCTATCCATAAAGATTTGCACTGTTCTTTCAAATCTGTGTAAGAGTCTAGCCTGGGAATGTAATCTTGGTGAGGTTTTTATTTCATTGATTTTTTTTCATTAAATATCACCACTGTCTTTGGGTTTAGAGTATTTCATCTGATAAATATGCTGTAAATCTAATGGATGCTCATTTTATTAATTTTTATTTTTTATTTTCCACTTGCAGTATTGTGTCTCTATGGCATCCATAGTTCTGATTAGGATATGTCTTGGAATCTTTCTGTTAGGGTCTCATTTTTTTGGTATCCTTCAGGCTTCTTGGATGAATGCCTGCATCCTTCATGTCTGGGAACTTTTTAACAATGGTGTCCTTAACTATCTTTATCTCATTCAAGTTGCCTTCCTGTCGCTCTGGGACTCTGATGATTCCTATATTGTTTCTTTTTAATTCATTCCAATGTTCTCTTACCTGCTGTTTGGCTATCTGAGGTCATTTTTCATCCTGTTTGGGTCTTTTGAGGTCCTTTTCCATCTTCTGTTGCTTACGGAGTGCTTTCTGCATCTCATCTTCAAGCTCACTGAACCTGTCTTCAGCTCTTGTCTTTCTACTACTGAGGGTCTTCATCGATATTTTGATATCATGACCTAATTTTTATTGATGACACTTATGTTTGTAGTTTTCTTATTTCTGCTCCCAGTTCCTCCTATTTTTTATTGACTTTCAGTTCTGCCATTACTTTCATATGCTCCTGCATTTTATTGGATGTTCATTTGACTGTTTCTTTGAGTGCATTAAATATCTTCACCATTTCATCTGAATTCTTTATCAGAGAAATTATGTATGTGGGTATTCCTTTTTGAGGCTTCAGGTCTCTTGTCCTCACCCACGCTGCGTGGTGGAAATCCGCTTTGTTTACCCATGATGGTGTGGTAATCTGAACATGGTTCTACCTGGGACTGAGCAGGTACCTTTCTCTTTGTTGCTTGCTTTGACTGGGAAGCTGTTAGCATATTCTTGTATGTTAGAATATCCTTGTATGTTTATGATGAGATGTGGAGTGGTGAAAAAAATACACAGCAAGTTGTCAGTGTTACCTGGAAAGATTCATTCCTTCCTGGGTGGAATTGTCACCTTCTCCAAGGATTCTGAGTCTTTTGTTCCCACCGTCACATGGTGAGCAACCCAAGTTGATGGTTTTCCATTGCAAGTCTATTTTATTTCATTGGCTTTGAGATCATATCTGGTGTTGCTTGGAGTTTACTCCTTGTTCTGAGCTCAGGGATGATCCTTGTGTCACTAAGTGAATCGCATGTGTTAAACCATGTTGTTTGCTTGCAAGTCAAGGGTCCTAAGTGCTGTACCATTACTTTGGCTCTTCCATTGGCAATTTTTTTAATCCTTGCTTTCTACATATTCTCTATGGTTTCAGAAGAATGTCAATATTCTCTCTAGCTAAATACATATGGGTAAGAGATGATCATATAATTATTGAGGCTGAAATGTAACAAGATTTGTCTGAAGCCAACAAAACAAGGAAAACTGGTGAAAATAAGTTGAATTAAAGAACAAGGAAAATAAAGCATTAAATTCCAATTCTTTGTTCAGAAAATAGTAAATTTCCTCCTTGTGGAGTGATTTGGGTAGATAAGGTAAATTGTTTAAGTAAAAGAGTAGAAGAAAACACAGAGAAATACTAATACTCTTGACTTAGATGCATCTGCCCTAGACTGTCCCCAGCATGGGCATCATACTTGTCTGATTCTGCGTCTGCAGTCTTACCTTCTTGCATGGTTAACCATGCTTGGCTTGCTCAGAATTTCCTAATTTGTTGTCCATATTTGCAGAAAAATTTCTGAATAAGACAAATAGTGGAGAACAGAAATTTATCTAGGGCATATGAGCAAGGAAGAAATGGAAGGAATTACTCAGCCTAATATGGGATAAAAGCAATTCTGGAGTGCAGGAGTTTTGTATTTTCAAGATTGGTGAATAAGGTTTTCCCAAATTCATCTGGTTTGAGGATTTTCTATGTAGGACAGATTCCGTTGTCAGGGTACCATCAAAATAAAATAATTTTAAGCTTGCAATAGAATTTTCCCTCTTCGTTTTATTGGGGTCTTTTGTTTTTGCTGAAGTTATTCCCCTCTTGAGGAAGTTCAGTGTTTTATGTTTAGGGCTAGTATCATTCAGGCCTTTTTTTTCACTATAGGTGATAACCTTCAGGAAAAGGATTTTCTATTTTGTCTTTATGCATTTTGGATAGCTAAAGGGCTGGAAAAGTTTCAAGTTATATATTGATGTTATTGCTTAAAAAAACCGTATTGCAACGGACACCTCTGCATTCCATCTGTCTGGCTACTTTCCTGCCTCATAACCATTGAAAATATACAGATTGTGAATTTGTGTTTGAAGGGTAAAAATGGCAGACTAAATACATGCTATCAATAAAACAGAAATATAAACTTGAAATTACTGATCTGTTAAAAGGAAAATATATAACAGGAAGACATGTCTTTTAAGAAATATGATATAATAATAAGCTTAAAGCAGATTATCAAAACATGCACATTATCAGAATTTTAATATTATTATTAAGTAGTCATATTACCTTGAGGGTTGACATATTCCTAATATTTTCAGTCTAGTGCTAAAGAGATAAAAGAGGAGTTGAGATAAAAACAATAAATAATAGAAACTTTTCTAATTAGGGTTGGAACATTAGTGCAGCAGATATAACACTTACTTGCATGCTACTGACCTGGGCTCAATCCCTGGCTCCCCATATTTCCATAGAGCCCCATTAGGAGTGACCTCTCAGCACTGAGTTAGGAGTAATCCCTGAGCAAATCCAGCTATAGCCCAAAGAGCAAAAACAAAGAAAAGCAAACCAAATCTCTAAATAGAGTCATAAATTTTGCCTCTAATTTCTGCAACAAATATAGAGAAAAATTAAACTGTCTATAGAAGAGATGAATTACCTCTTTCCTCAGACTGATCTATATATATAAAAGAACAACTGACTCCAAGTGAGCATAATGTACCTTCATTTCAACTGACTGACAATGAGCCATATTTTTGCAGTCTTCTTTCCTTGAAGGTCAGGATACAGTAAGGCTTCAGGGACTAATCAATACAGAGGCAAGATGAAAGACAGAGAACAAGCTTTAGTTGGTAGCAAGCTGACAGTTTGGATGTTCACAATCACAACCTAAAATAAACTATCTTGTCCATCACAAGAAATTTTTAAGGGAAAGGGAAACAGAGAAACACTTCAAGGAAGGTCCTGTAACAATGTGTTGAAGTAGTCAATAAAATCTCTCCTGGTAACCCACTGAGGCACACTAAAAATATCGACAATCCTAAACAAAAATTTTTGGACAAGGATTTTAATATAAGCTTTTTATGTAATGTCAAAGTATGGGAAATACTCTCAATAGCTTCTATCCATTGTGCCCAGAAATGCTTACAGGTTTTCAATTTTGATACAGCTCTTAATATTACTTCTAGGACCAACTTTAAACTGCAAACATTATTATTGTCATTTTAAAAATTTGAAAGCCAAAAAATTAAGACAAAACTAATATTTATACCTTCTAGAAAAACAAGATTGCTTGTGTGAGACCATAATTTGGATCTAAAACAAATTTAACAAATTCCAAACAATTAAAAATATGTCTTACTGTCAAAATAGAAACACGTTAACAATCAAGAAGCACATTTAGTTCGAGCCCAGGTAGGCAGCTCCAAGAGGCAGGAATCACTGGGAAGTCGTCAGATGGAGGCGTGGTCACCCTTTCCCTCCATTTTGTCAAGCCTGGTGGCCCCGCCCAGGAGCTGCCTGCGGGCCAGCATCCAGGGCCTCGCAAGCGGCTGGGGAGGCTGGAGCTCAGCTTGCGCCGGCCTAGCTGACCATGGAACCCCGAGGAGGGCAGATGGGCTTTGGGAGGGGGCCCGTTGCCTCTGGGGGGTTCCGAAGCAGCCGGATGAGACTCGCCCATCACACTAGCCACCATTTTCGCTGTCCAGACGCTGAGAAACTGCCTCATGACCAAAGGAACAGAGCAAAGCCAGTTCGAGCCCAGGTAGGTGGCTCCAAGAGGCGGGAATCACTGGGAAGTCGTCAGATGGAGGCGTGGTCGCCCTTCCCCCCTCCATTTTGTCGAGCCTGGTGGCCCCGCCCAGGAGCTGCCCGCTGGCCAGCATCCAGGGCCTCGCAAGTGGCTGGGGAAGCTGGAGCCGGCTCACGCCAGGCCTAGCTGACCATGGAACCCCGAGGAGGGCAGATGGGCTTTGGGAGTGGGCCTGTCGCCCGGAGGGTCCCGGAAGCAGCCGGATGAGACTCACCCATCACACTAGCCACCATTGTCGCTGTCCAGACGCTGGGAAACTGCCTCACGACCAGAGGAACAGAGCAGAACCAGTTCGAGCCCAGGTCCACTAAAATAGTGAAACAGTAATATCTTTTAATGCACTGCATTCCACGAAGAGCAGGAAAGTTTGTTGGGAGAGAGATATAGAGAGGAAAGAAATGACGTGCAGAACCTGCCAAGTGGTTAGGGTGCGGAGGGGGAGGGAGGTTGGGACATTGGTGATGGGAGATGGGTTTGGGTGGAGGGTGCGAGTTGGAACCCTGTGGAACCAAGACACTACATGAGCATCTTTCAATTAAAAAAAAGGTGGAATCTACCACGGACATGTGGGAATCAGAGGTTAGGTGGGACAGAGAGGGGAACAGTGTGCTGATGTTTGTCGAGGGTGATAATGCCAGCCTAGAACTGAGCATTGAATATAGGAGAAGGGATATACATGATAATCTCTAAATGTATGTATTGCAATCCACAATGTGTAGGAGAGGAGAGAGAGAGAGAGAGAGAGGAGATAAAGAGCTTGCCATGGAGGTGGGCTGGGGAGGGGGAGGGAAGTAGGGACGTTGGTGGTGGGAGATGGGCACTGGTGGAGGGATGGGTGCTGGAACACTGTGACTGAAACCCAAGCATGAACATCTTTGTAATTGTATATCACATGGTGGTTTAATAAAATATTAAAAAAGAAGCACATTTAGTGAGAATTCTCCAAATACTTAGACATTCAGTTGTGTGCCTGTGTGTAATTTTTGTTTATGTTGGGTTTTTCAAATATGTTGGGTTTTATCAAATAAAAACGCAAGACAAGTGCTATACTGACTACCCACAGTTAACTGGACAGTCACAGCTTTAAATTACTCATAGGTTCAAAAATAAAACATAAGACACATTTAAAATAGTAAAAATTGAATGACTGAAATACGACAAATGGAAATGGTGACATGCTCTGAGGTACAACTAAAAAAAAAAGACTCACATACTAAGTGCAAATTTGTTAGAATCATGACCTAATTATCCCTGATCATTTATCTAGACCCAATATAAAAGTCCTTTGTGGACAGAGGCTCAGGTGGTACTAACTCAGAGTAGAATGATGCCCACCAAAGCAATGGATGGAAAATCAGAAGCTAGGAAAGATGTCAAACCTTCGCTCATTTTCCCACTTGGTGGGAGTAAAGAAAACAATTGGGGTGGGTTGGGGGGATTTTAAACTGTCTCTCTCCCCAGTTTACCACATAGGGTCAAAATACTCAGCCGAGGCCCTCACCGCCTGAGACCCAATGGAAATCACTGTCATGAATTGGTGACGTTATGATTTGCCCACAGGATTGCTGGATGTAGACTTGCCTGGATGGCACATGCCCTGACAGATCCAAGGGAACTGAGGTCATTTCTTTTTCACTTGGAGAAATAGTCTTTTGTGCCCTGAGTCTTGCTGGGGAATTCTTCTCGCAACAAAAGAAGGAGCCCACCAACCATGAGGCTTTTCTCACCGACAAAGGTATGATTATATTCCTTTTTTTAAAGAGAGGTTAAGCTATTTCTGTAAAGGACTTGACCAGGGAGGAAAATATCTTGAATTTAGAAGGCTTGAAGGAACTTTGTGAAACATAGCAGGCAACAATGAGTGCCCACCTCTATGGAAACACTATCCATATAGAAAATAAACAGAAGAGAAAAAAATTAATGCTGTATTTCTCTTATGACTTAGGATGCTTTATCATTATACAAAGGTTGAAAAAAGGTCACTATTTTTCTGCTACATTTTTTATATTTTAGCATTTACATTTTAAGCAATTATAATAGTAAATTTAGCAATGCCATATATGTTGTATTTGGCAATGATATATATATATATATACATATATACACACATATGACTTGCTACAATTAGAAATATTTCTTTTTTTTTTAACTAACTCCAAATTTTAGCAACATTTGTTGCTGAGACATCCTTTGGGTCTTGGGGACAGCACAGCAGGTAAGGTGCTTGTTCATAAACCACCTGGAGTCGATCGGAGTCATCCCTTATAATACCCTGAGCCAGCAAGATGTGATTCCTGAGCGCAGAGCCACGAGTAAGCCCTGAGCAGTGTTGGCATAGACCCCACACTCAAACCAACCAGACAAACATACATAACAAAATTTTACTTGAAATGAAATAAACAGACACAATTTGGTATACTAACTTCTAGAACTGTCACAACTAAGTCCTACAGACCAGACTGTTTAAACAACAGAGACTGAGTTTCTCTAGATTTGGGGGGCTTGAAATATTGATAGGGTTGGTCTCTTTTGGAGCATATTTATTCATTTGCCTGCCTGCCTGCCTCTTTCCTTCTTTAATTCCTTCCTTCCTGTCTTGCTGCCTCCTGCCTTCCTGCTTTCCTTTCTATTTCTTTCATTTGTGAAGCACAATAATTTTTATTTTTAAGAAATTTGCTAAGAGATTTGTAAGAGGAATGAAAGAGAGAAATATGTTCAAGAGAGAACATGGGCTTCCTCCCAATGTGAAGCCTCCTTTACCTCACATAAGGCATCTTCTTCCTGAATGTTTATATGTTTTTTTCTGCATCTATTTTCTCTGATGCTGTTTTAAAAAGTTAGTAATACTATTAGCAAAATATTGGAAAAAGACTGGGCCCCCTAGAATGAACCCAGAGCCAAGCAGAGCCCGGCTCAATCTAGAAAACATAGAAGTCTTAGTAGATGTATAAGTCAGAAGTTAGAACTGACTTATACATCTGCATTTATTTGCATGGTATAAAAACAGTATGATTCCAATATCCAAGGCCATGCAAAACATGGATCAGGATGTCTTGTCAGTGGGTGGAATCTACCGTTAGTGTGTGGAAGTCAAAATTAGGTAAGACAGAAAAAAGGAACAGTGTACTAATAATTGTTTGAAATGATAATACCAGCTTAGAACTGAGAATTGAATTTAGGCAAAAGGATACACATGATGACCTCTAAATGCAAGCCACAATGTGTATGTGAAGGAAGAGTGAGGGAGGGAGAGAGAGGGAGAGACAGAGAGAGAGACAGAGAGAGACAGAGAGAGTGAGATGCAAAAGTACCTGCCATAGATGCAGACTGGGGGAGTGGGGAGGGAATCAGGGGACATTCATGGTGGGAAATGTGCACTGATGGAGGGATCAGTGCTGGAACACTATGACTGAAACCCAACATGAACACCTTTTAATTGTGTATCTCACAGTGCTAAAGTAAAAAATTGTTTTAAATGCATTAAATATCTCAATATAAGACCTGAATCCATAGGGAACTTCCACGAAAACATAGTCAAAAGTCTTCACGACATTGAAGTTAAAGGTATCTACTTGATGAAACACCACTGACCAAGCAAGTGGAAGCAGAGATACACAAATGAGACTACATGAAACTAATAAGCTTCTGCATCTCAAAAAAACAGTGACCAAGATATGAACAGCACACGAGTTGGGAAAAATATTTACCCAATAACCATTTGATAAGAGGTTAATCTCCAAGATGTATAAGGCACTGGTAGAACTTTACAAAAAAAAATCATATTAATCCCTATCAAAACATCAGGAGAAGAAATAAACAGAAACATCCTCAAAGAAGAAATTCAAATGACAACAAGGTATACAAAAAATCACTTTATCACTAATCAGGAGATGCAAATCAAAACAGTCATGAAATATCATCTCATGCCACAGAGACTGGCACACATCCAAAAGAGCACAGGCAACTAGTGCTGATGTGGATGCTGGCAGAAATGGACCCTCCTTCATTGTTGGTGGGAATGCCAACTGGCCCAGCCATTTTGGAAAACAAATCAGACATTCTTCCAAAAACTAGAAATTGAGCTCCCATTTAATGCAATAATGCTGCTCCTGGGAATATACCTGGGGTCCAAAAACACACAGCAGAGACACTCTGCATTTTTATGTTCATTGCAGCACTATTCACAATTACCAGAATCTGAAACACATTGAGTGCCTGAGAACAGACGACTGGATAAAAAATGATGGTACATCTACACAATGGAATAATATGCTCTGTTAGGAAAAATGAAGTCATGAAATTTGCCTATAAATGGATGGACATAGAGAGTGTCATTCTAAGTGAAATGAGTCAGAATGAAAAGAACAGATATATAATGACTGCATTCACTGATGGTTTTAAAGGAAAATAGTATGAGACTAATATGCAAGCCTGGGAAAACAGGGGCCATGAGGACTTGTAATCTCAACTTGCAATCTACCACAAGTACTTAGGGGACAGAGGTTAGACAACACAGAGATGTGTCCAGTTTGCCAATAATAGTTGGAATATTAATACTAGACTAAAACTGAATATTTCAGTTTTGCAAACCACAATGCACAAAAGAAGAGATAAATAGAGAATAAGGAGATAAGTAAAAAGTGCCTGCAAACCACAATGCACAAAAGAAGAGATAAATAATATCAATAGAGAATAAGGAGATAGATAGTAATTGCTCTCTAGGGTATGCTAGGGGGAGGGCTGGAAAATTGGGGATATTAATGTTAGGAAACACAGTGGAAGAATGGGTGCTGGAACTCTATAGACTGAAAGCCAATCATTAACCAATTGGTAATTGTCTATTTCAGGGTGACATAACAAATTTTAAAAAAGAGCGATAGTTTTGAACAAGTTATAACAAAATATCTATGGTTTTAATTTATACATACTTCACAAATTGCTTTGTTTGCACACGTGTATATGCATATATGTATATCTGAATATATACCATGTTGCTGTTTGATACCAATTCCTCAACTGCAACAAAATCAGTGTGGTGTAGAAACAAACAGAAAATTTATTATTGGCTACAGGCTTTATTTTATGTAAGTCTAAAAATAGTATGGAATAAACTATCAATTATATTTCTATTCTAAGTCTAAAGTAAATGCTGATCCTGTGTCTCCACGGACCCAAACTGCCCCAGGGAAGAGTGGAAACTCCATCAACGGGAACCGAGGCAAACGGCCTTGGTTTCACCGCTGAACCTTGGGGCGCTGCGCCCCGGGACCAGCTGAAAATCTCCCCCAGGTGTGTGCGGTGACCCCCTGCGCTCTCTGCGGACCCAAACTGCCCCAGGGAAGAGCGGAAACTCCATCAACGGGAACCGAGGCAAACTGCCTTGGTTTCACCGCAGAACCTTGGGCCCTGCGCCCCGGAATCATCCCAAAACTCAAAACCGCGCTGGGTTAGCCGTGCGACCCTCTTACTACCTATCTTGCATGAGGTACCAGTGAACCTTGGTTCCTACATCCTTGCTACCCACCCAAACTCTGCAAACAGACCAGACACCTACTAACTGTACTATCCTGTCATCCAAGACCCCACATTTGCAACCTACAATAGTCATAATGGTAAGGCAACGCAAAGTTCCATCCAGCTCTGTGAGTGAAGTCACTAGTCCAGATGAGCCAAGCAATATCAATGAGTTGTATAACCTCTCTGATAAGGAATTTCGGAAAGAAATGTTAAGGAGTCATAAGGAATTCAAAGAAGCAATGGAATGCAAACTCAATAAAATACAAGAGGACATGATAGAAGAAGTGAGGAAAATGCAAATGGAAATGACATATATTAAAAATGAGGTAAATGAAATGAAAAACACAGTGGAAAGCCATCATAGCAGAATAATAGCTACTGAAGAAAGAATTAGTGATCTCGAAGACGCTGCTCCAAAGATTCTCTACACAACACCAGAAGATAGAAAAAAGACTCACAATTACCGAACAGACAACAAGAGATAATCGGGATGAAGCCAGAAGAAACAACATACGGATCATTGGGGTCCCAGAAGGGCAAGAAGAAAACCCTGATGAAGAAGAAACTGTCAAAGCCATCATTGCTGAGAAGTTCCCGGAACTAAAAAACACTTGCCTCAAGATCCAGGAGGCCCGTAGGATACCTGCTAAAAGAAACCCCAACAAGAATACTCCAAGACACATCTTAATTAAAATGACAAAAACTATAGATAGAGATAGAATACTGAAAGCAGCAAGATCAAAGAAGGAAATCACGTACAAAGGAACATCTCTAAGATTTACAGCAGACTTCTCTGATGAAACACTCCGAGCCCGAAAAACAATGGTGGGATATTGTGAAAAGGCTGAATGAACTGCAGGCCTCACCAAGAATTCTTTACCCGGCCAGACTCACATTCAGATATGAAGGAAAGATACACAACTTCATGGATAAGCAACAACTCAGGAACTTCATGGACTCAAAACCAACTTTAAAAAGAAGGACTGAAGGGTCTACTGTAATACGACCAAACCCATAAGCACAACAAGCACAAACAGAAAGATGGCACAAAATCCGATGACAATAATCTCTCTCAATGTCAATGGTCTAAATGCACCAATTAAGAGACACAGAGTAACAAAATGGATTAAAAAATTGAACCCAACATTCTGCTGTCTACAAGAAACGCATCTGAATAATCAGAACAAACACAGACTCAAAGTCAAAGGTTGGAAGACCATTCTCCATGCAAACAACTCCTCCAAAAAGGCTGGTGTGGCCATATTAGTATCAGATAATATAGACTTCAGGCTGAAAAAGGTTAGAAGGGACAACGAAGGCCATTTCTTATTACTTAAGGGGTATGTACACCAGGAAGAAATTACACTACTAAACATATATGCACCCAACGAGGGGCCAGCAAAATACATAAAACAACTGCTAAGAGACCTCAAAGAAGACATTAACAGTAGCACAATAATAGTTGGAGACTTCAACACTGCTCTATCAACGATGGATAGATCAACAAGACTGAAACTCACCAAGGAAATATTGGCCCTGAAGGAAGAAATGGAAGAAAGAGAGCTAGTAGATATATACAGGGCTTTTCATGCCAAAAAAGCTGAATACACATTTTTCTCTAGTGCACATGGAACATTCTCCAAGATAGACCACATGCTGAGCCACAAAGCATACCTCAATAAAATTAAAAAAATAGAAATTGTGTCAGCTATCTTTTCAGACCATGATGCACTGAAAATGGAAGTTAACCGTACACAGAAACAGGGAGTCAAACCAAACACCTGGAAACTGAACAGCTCACTCCTGAACAACAAATGGGTCATAGAAGAAATCAAACAGGAAATCCAAAGATTTCTGGAAACAAATGAAAATGAAGACACCAACTATAAGAACTTGTGGGACACGGCAAAAAGCCGTGTTAAGAGGGAAGTTTATAGCTCTGCAAGCATTCATCAGGAAACAAGAAAGGGCCCACATAAATAACCTGACTACACAGCTGAAGACATTAGAGAAAGACCAACAAAAGGAGCCCAACCCAGGCAAAAAAAAAGGAAATAATAAAACTTAGAGAGGAAATCAATGAGTTGGAAACCAAAAAAAAACAATCCAAAAGATTAATGAAACCAAGAGCTGGTTTTTTGAAAAAATAAACAAGATTGACAAACCATTGGCAAGACTTGTAAGGACAGGGAAAGAGAGAACCCAAATAAACAGAATCAGAAATAAAATGGGTGACATCACAACAGAAACCACAGAAATCCAAAAGATCATCAGAGATTACTTTGAGAGCCTGTATGCCGTGAAACATGAGAATCTAGAAGAAATGGATCAATTCCTGAAGTCCTATAACCTCCCACGGCTGAAACAAGAAGACCTCCAATACCTGAATAAGCCTATCACCATTGAGGAAATAGAAACAGTAATTAAAAGTCTTCCCAAACACAAAAGCCCAGGTCCAGACGGATTCCCTAGTGAACTCTACCAAACCTTTAAGGGAGGACCTACTGCCTGTCCTGTTCAAGCTCTTCCAGGAAATAGAAGAAACAGAAACACTCCCAAACAGCTTCTACGAGGCACATATCACCCTGATACCCAAAGCAGGGAGAGACAACACAAAAGAAAGAAAACTACAGACCAATATCCCTGATGAACACGGATGCTAAGATCTTCAACAAAATACTAGCAAACAGAATCCAAAGACTCATCAAGAAGATTATACATCATGACCAAGTAGGATTCATCCCGGGTATGCAAGGATGGTTCAACATTCGCAAGTCAATCAACATAATACATCATATCAATAAGAGAAAAAATAAAAACCATATGATCCTATCAATAGACGCAGAGAAAGCATTTGACAAGATCCAGCACCCGTTCATGATTAAAACCCTCCAGAAAATGGGAATTGAAGGGACTTTCCTCAAGATAGTTACAGCCATCTACCAAAAGCCCACAGCGAGCATCATTCTCAATGGGGAAAAGTTGAAAGCCTTCCCCTGAGATCAGGGACAAGACAAGGTTGCCCACTCTCACCTCTTTTTATTCAATATAGTACTGGAAGTACTTGCCATAGCAATCAGAGAAGAAAAGGGACATCAAGGGCATCCAGATAGGCAAGGAAGAAGTCAAGCTATCATTATTTGCAGATGACATGATATTATACCTAGAGAACCCTAAACTCTCTACCAAAAAACTCCTAGAAACAATAGACACATATAGTAGAGTGGCAGGATACAAAATCAACACGCAAAAGTCGGTGGCTTTCCTATATACAAATAACGAAAGAGAAGAAAGGGATATTAAGGAAACAATTCCATTCACAATTGTGCCACAGAAAATCAAATACCTAGGAATCAACTTACCCAAGTGTGTAAAGGACCTGTACAAAGAAAACTACAAGACACTGCTCCAAGAGATAAAAGAGGACACAAGGAAATGGAAACATATTCCCTGCTCATGGATGGGGAGAATCAACATTGTCAAAATGGTAATACTCCCTAGAGCTCTGTACAGATTCAATGCAGTCCCTATAAGGATACCCATGACATTCTTCAAAGAAATTGACCAAACAATCCTGAAATTTGTATGGAACGATAAACCCCCAAGGATAGCTAAAGCAATCCTCGGGAAAAAGAAGATGGGAGGCATCACCTTTCCCAACTTCAAACTGTACTACAAGGCAGTAGTAATTAAAACAGCATGGTATTGGAATAAAAACAGACCTGTGGACCTATGGAATAGAATTGAGTATCCTGACACCCAACCTCAAACACATGATCATTTAATCTTTGATAAAGGTGCAACGAGTCTAAAATGGAGTAAGGGAAAGCCTCTTCAATAAGTGGTGTTGGGAAAACTGGGCAGCGACATGTAAAAAATGAATTTGGACCTGTGTCTAACACCATGCACAAAAATCAGATCAAAGTGGATTAAAGATCTCAATATCAGACTTGAATCCATAAAGTACATTGAAGAAAATATAGGAAAACCCTCCATGACATTGAAGCTAAAGGCATCTTCAAAGATGAAACATCACTAACAAAGCAACTAGAAGAAAAGATAAACATATGGGACTACATGAAACTAAAAAGCTTCTGCACCTCAAAAGAAACAGTGACTAAGATACAAAAGCAGTCCACAGAATGGGAAAAGAATATTCACCCAATACCCATCTGATAAGGGGTTAATATCCAGGATATATCAGGCACTGGTAGAACTTTACAAGAAGAAAACAAACAACCCCATCAAAAAATGGGGAGAAGAAATGAACAGAAACTTCAGCAAGGAAGAAATTCGAATGGCAAAAAACATATGAAAAAATGCTCATCATCACTAATCATCAGAGAGATGCAAATCAAAACAACAATGAGATACCACTTTACACCACAGAGACTGGCACATATTCAAAAGAACAAGAACAACAAGCGCTGGCGTGGGTGTGGGGAAAAGGGGACACTCATCCATTGTTGGTGGGAATGCCGGCTGGTACAGCCTTTCTGGAAAAACAATATGGACATTCCTCCAAAGACTAGAAATTGAACTCCCATTTGACCCAGCCATACCACTCCTGGGAATCTACTCTGGGAAGCCAAAAATACGCAGCGAAAAACACCATCCCTACTTTTTATGTTCATAGCAGCATTATTCACAATAGCCAGAATCTGGAAGCAACCAGAGTGCCCGAAAATCGATGACTGGATAAATTTGGTACATCTACACAATGGAATACTATGCAGCTGTTAGGAAAAATGAAGTTATAAAATTTGCCTACAAATGGATGGACATGGAGAAGATTATGTTGAGCGAAATTAGCCAGAAGGAGAGAGACAGATACAGAATGACTGCATTTATCTGCATAACATAAATATATAGGTACATATTATGATACCAATATCCAAGGTCAAGTGAAACATACATCAGGAGGTCCTGTCAAAGGTGGAAATTATCACAAACGTGTGGGAGTCAGAGGCTAGGTAAGACAGAAAATGGAACAGTGTGCTAACAATTGTTGAGGGTACTTATGCCAACCTAGAACTGAGCATTAAATAGAGGCAAAAAGATACACATGACAACCCTTTAATGTATGTTCTGTAATCCATAGTCTGGAGGGGTAGGAAAAGAGAAAGAGAGAGAAATGGAAAGAAATAAAGAACCTGCCATGGAGGAGGGCTGGGGGAGTGGGGAGGGAACCGGGGACGTTGGTGGTGGGGGAGATGGGCACTGGTGGCGGGATGGGTGCTGCAACACTGTATGACCAAAACCCAAATATGAACTTTTTAATTGTATATCTTTGTAATTGTAAAAATAAAAAAAAAAAAAAAAAAAA
>JAJIBD010022315.1:0-74874 GCA_021461705.1 Cryptotis parvus | reverse complement strand
TCTTACTACCTATCTTGCATGAGGTACCAGTGAACCTTGGTTCCTAGCATCCTTGCTACCCACCCAAACTCTGCAAACAGACCAGACACCTACTAACTGTACTATCTAGTCACCGAAGACCCCACATTTGCAACCTACAATAATAATGGTAAAGCAACGCAAAATTCCATCAAGTTCTGTGAGGTGAAGTCACTAGCCCAGATGAGCCAAGCAATACAATGAGTTGTATAACCTCTCTGATAAGGAATTTCGGAAAGAAATGTTAAGGATTTATAAAGGAATTCAAAGAAGCAATGGAATGCAAAATTAATAAAATACAAGAGGACATGATGGAAGAAGTGAGGAAAATGCAAATGGAAATGACATTAAAAATGAGGTAAATTAAATGAAAAAACACAGTGGAAAACCATCATAGCAGAATAATAGCTACTGAAGAAAGAATTATTGATCTCGAAGACGAGTTCCAAAGATTCTCTACACAACACCAGAACATAGAAAAAAGACTCACAATTACCGAACAGACAACAAGAGATAATCGGGATGAAGCCAGAAGAAAGAAGATATAAATCATTGGGGTCCCAGAAGGGCAAGAAGAAAACCCTGATGAGGAAGAAACTGTCAAAGCCGTATTGCTGAGAAGTTCCCGGAACTAAAGAACGCTGGCCTCAAGATCCAGGAGGCCCATAGGATAGCAGCTATAAGAAACCCCAACAAGAATACTCCAAGACACATCTTAATTAAAATGACAAAAACTATAGATAGAGATAGAATACTGAAAGCAGCAAGATCAAAGAAGGAAATCACATACAAAGGAACATCTCTAAGATTTACAGCAGACTTCTCTGATGAAACACTCCGAGCCCGAAAACAATGGTGGGATATTGTGAAAAGGCTCAATGAACTGCAGGCCTCACCAAGAATTCTTTACCTGGCCAGACTCACATTCAGATATGAAGGAAAGATACACAACTTCATGGATAAACAACAACTCAGGAACTTCATGGACTCAAAACCAACTTTAAAAAGAAGGACTGAAGGTTCGACTGTAATACGACCAAACCCATAACACAACAAGCACAAACAGAAAGATGACACAAAATCCGATGACAATAATCTCTCTCAATGTCAATGGCCTAAATGCACCAATTAAAATACACAGAGTAACAAAATGGATTAAAAAAATTGAACCCAACATTCTGCTATCTACAAGAAATGCATCTGAATAACCAGAACAAACACAGACTCAAAGTCAAATGTTGGAAGACCATTCTCCATGCAAACAACTCCTCCAAAAAGCTGGTATGGCCATACTAGTATCAGATAATATAGACTTCAGGCTGAAAAAGGTTAGAAGGGACAACGAAGGCCATTTCTTATTAATTAAGGGGTAGGTACACCAGGAAGAAATTACACTACTAAACATATATGCACCCAACGAGGAGCCAGCAAAATACATAAAACAACTGCTAAGAGACCTCAAAGAAGACATTAACAGTAGCACAATAATAGTTGGAGACTTCAACACTGCTCTATCAACGATGGATAGATCAACAAGACTTGAAACTCACCAAGGAAATATTGGCCCTGAAGGAAGAAATGGAAGAAAGAGAGCTAGTGGATATATACAGGGCTTCTCATGCCAAAACAGCTGAATACACATTTTTCTCTAGTGCACATGGAACATTCTCCAAGATAGACCACATGCTGAGCCACAAAGCATACCTCAATAAAATAAAAAAGATAGAAATTGTGTCAGCTATCTTTTCAGACCATGATGCACTGAAAATGGAAATTAACCGTACACAGAAACAGGGAGTCAAACCAAACACCTGGAAACTGAACAGCTCACTCCTGAACAACAAATGGGTCATAGAAGAAATCAAAGAGGAAATCCAAAGATTTCTGGAAACAAATGAAAAGGAAGACACCAACTATAAGAACTTGTGGGACACGGCAAAAGCCATGTTAAGAGGGAAGTTTATAGCTCTGCAAGCATTCATCAGGAAACAAGAAAGGGCCCACATAAATAACCTGACTACACAGTTGAAGACATTAGAAAAAGACCAACAAAAGGAGCCCAACCCAGGCAGAAAAAAAGGAAATAATAAAACTTAGAGAGGAAATCAATGAGTTGGAAACCAAAAAACAATCCAAAAGATTAATGAAACCAAGAGCTGGTTTTTTGAAAAGTTAAACAAGATTGACAAACCATTGGCAAGACTTGTAAGGACAGGGAAAGAGAGAACCCAAATAAACAGAATCAGAAATAAAAAGGGTGACATCACAACAGAAAACACAGAAATCCAAAAGATCATCAGAGATTACTTTGAGAGCCTGTATGCCGTGAAACATGAGAATCTAGAAGAAATGGATCAATTCCTGAAGTCCTATAACCTCCCACGGCTGAAACAAGAAGACCTCCAATACCTGAATAAGCCTATCACCATCGAGGAAATAGAAACAGTAATTAAAAGTCTGCCCAAACACAAAAGCCCAGGTCCAGACGGATTTACTAGTGAACACTACCAAACCTTTAAGGAGGACCTACTGCCAGTCCTTTTCAAGCTCTTCCAGGAAATAGAAGAAACAGAAACACTCCCAAACAGCTTTTATGAGGCACATATCACCCTGATAACCAAAGCAGGGAGAGACAACACAAAGAAAGAAAACTACAGACCAATAACCCTGATAAACACGGATACTAAGATCGTCAACAAAATACTAGCAAACAGAATCCAAAGACTCATCAAGAAGATTATACATCATGACCAAGTAGGATTCATCCCGGGAATGCAAGGATGGTTCAACATTCGCAAGTCAATCAACATAATACATCATATCAATAAGAGAAAAAATAAAAACCATATGATCCTATCACTAGACGGAGAGAAAGCATTTGACGAGATCCAGCACCCATTCATGATTAAAACCCTCCAGAGAATGGGAATTGAAGGTACCTTCCTCAAGATAGTTACAGCCATCTACCAAAAGCCCACAGCAAGCATCATTCTAAATGGGGAAAAGTTGAAAGCCTTCCCCCTGAGATCAGGGACAAGACAATGTTGGCCATTCTCACCTCTTTTATTCAATATAGTACTGGAACTACTTGCCATAGCAATCAGAGAAGAAAAGGACATGAATGGCATCCAGATAGGTAAGGAAGAAGTCAAGCTATCATTATTCGCAGATGACATGATATTATACCTAGAGAACCCTAAACTCTCTACCAAAAAAACTCCTAGAAACAATAGATGCATATAGTAGAGTGCGGATAGTATTGTGGATACAAAATCAACACCCAAAAGTCGGTGGCTTTCCTATATAAAAAATAACGAAAGAGAAG
This sequence comes from Cryptotis parvus, assembly GCA_021461705.1. Classification (NCBI taxonomy): domain Eukaryota; kingdom Metazoa; phylum Chordata; class Mammalia; order Eulipotyphla; family Soricidae; genus Cryptotis; species Cryptotis parvus. Next base: position 71,531 of record JAJIBD010022315.1, on the reverse strand, counting down.
AAAGGGATATTAAGGAAACAATTCCATTCACAATTGTGCCACAGAAAATCAAATACCTATGAATCAACTTATCCAAGTGTGTAAAGAACCTGTACAAAGAAAACTACAAGACACTGCTCCAAGAGATAAAAAGAGGACACAAGAAAATGGAAACATATTCCCTGCTCATGGATGGGGAGAATCAACATTGTCAAAATGGTAATAGTCCCTAGAGCTCTGTACAGATTCAATGCAGTCCCTATAAGGATACCCATGACATTCTTCAAAGAAATTGACCAAACACTCCTGAAATTTGTATGAAACAATAAACCCCCAAGGATAGCTAAAGCAATCCTTGGTAAAAAGATGGGAGGCATCACCTTTCCCAACTTCAAACTGTACTACAAGGCAGTAGTAATTAAAACAGCCTGGTATTGGAATAAAAACAGACCTGTGGACCTACGGAATAGAATTGAGTATCCTGACGTCCGACCTCAAACACATGATCATTTAATCTTTGATAAACGTGCAACGAGTCTAAAATGGAGTAAGGAAAGCCTCTTCAACAAGTGGTGTTGGGAAAACTGGGCAGCAACATGTAAAAAAATGAATTTGGACCTGTGTCTAACACCATGCACAAAAATCAGATCAAAATGGATTAAAGATCTCAATATCAGACTTGAATCCATAAAGTACATTGAAGAAAATATAGGAAAAACCCTCCACGACATTGAAGCTAAAGGCATCTTCAAAGGTGAAACATCACTAACAAAGCAACTAGAAGAAAACATAAACATATGGGACTACATGAAACTAAAAAGCTTCTGCACCTCAAAAGAAACAGTGACTAAGGTACAAAAGCAGTCCACAGAATGGGAAAGAATATTCACCCAATACCCATCTGATAAGGGGTTAATATCCAGGATATATCAGGCACTGCTAGAACTTTACAAGAAGAAAACAAACAACTCCATCAAAAAATGGGGAGAAGAAATGAACAGAAACTTCAGCAAGGAAGAAATTCGAATGGCCAAAAAACATATGAAAAAAAATGCTCATCATCACTAATCATCAGAGAGATGCAAATCAAAACAACAATGAGATGCCACTTTACACCACAGAGACTGGCACATATTCCAAAGAGCAAGAACAACAAGTGCTGGCGTGGATGTGGGGAAAAGGGGACACTCATCCATTGTTGGTGGGAATGCCAGCTGGTACAGCCTTTCTGGAAAACAATATGGACATTCCTCCAAAAAGTAGAAATTGAACTCCCATTTGACCCAGCCATACCACTCCTGGGAATCTACTCTGGGAAACCAAAAATACGCAGCGGAAACACCATCCCTACTTTTATATTCATAGCAGTATTATTCACAATAGCCAGAATCTGGAAGCAACCAGAGTGCCCGAAAATCAATGACTGGATAAAAAACTTTGGTTCATCTACACAATGGAATACTATGCAGCTTGTAGGAAAAATGAAGTTATAAAATTTGCCTATAAATGGATGGACATGGATAAGATTATGTTGAGTGAAATTAGCCAGAAGGAGAGAGACAGATACAGAATGACTGCATTTATCTGCATAACATAAATATATATGTACATATTATGATACCAATATCCAAGGTCAAGTGAAACATATATTAGGAGGTCTTGTCAAAGGTGGAAATTATCACAAACGTGTGGGAGTCAGAGGCTAGGTAAGACAGAAAATGGAACAGTGTGCTAACAATTGTCGAGGGTACTAATGCCAACCTAGAACTGAGCATTAAATAGAGGCAAAAAGATACACATGACAACCCTTTAATGTATGTTCTGTAATCCATAGTCTGGAGAGGAATGAAAAGAGAAAGAGAGAGAGAAAGGGAAAGAAATAAAGAACCTGCCATGGAGGAGGGCTGGGGGAGGGGAAGGGAACCGGGACGTTGGTGGTGGGAGATGGGCACTGGTGGCAGGATGGGTGCTGGAACACTGTATGACCAAAACCCAAATATGAACTTTTTAATTGTATATCTTTGTAATTGTAAAAATAAAAAATTTTTAAAAAAATGAAATAAAATTCTCATGTGGAAAAAAAAAAACTATAAGTCTCCAGATAACAAAACACAGAATTTATGCTCAAGGAGCATAAAGAAAAGAACATCAAAGCACATCATACTCAATTTGCTAAAAATCAATAATAAACGATATGTACAGAGAAATAAAGGTAAAAATGAGGACATTTTCTCTTACCAGAAACAAAATAGAGTCGGGCCTTGGTTCAGCCATAGAACACTTGCTCTGCATGTACATGACCCTGGGTTCAGTCTCCATTTGGACAAAAGAAAAAGAAAAGAAACAAAAGGGAAAGTGTGTCAATCTTTAAGTCCTAAAGAAAAATCAACCTGGAATTCTATAATCATCTAAAACATCTTTAAGAAAAAAAAGTAAATTTGAATTATCACGTGGAAATATGACTCTAAACAAAGAAATAAAGGGCATATGTATTTAAGTATTAATAGCAACCTTATTGGCAAGCTAACCGTGTTGTATTTGATATGCCAAAAAACCAGTAACAATTATAGACCCCATTCCCAGGACTTTAAGGAACGGTTTGAGGCTCTTCATGTTCCTGGAGCGAGCAGATGCCCTTGGGCTACACTAGCATGTGACAGGATATATGGAGATGTTACTGGTGCCCGCTCAAGTAAATCGATGAACAATGCGAAGACAAGTGCTTTTTAACAACTAAACACAAGAAATAATTCTAATGTCCATTACCACATGAATATAAAAATGCTTTCTAATAGATCTCTACAAGAAATGCACTATTTCCTATCACCTACTTTGTAATCTCTCACCTTTCAAACTTCAGAAAGTAAAATTTAAATTCCAAAGATCATTGAAAGTTTAACCTTATATGCAGGTAGTCCAACCTTAGGCTGCCATAGTAAGTCTTTGAATTTTATTTGAACTTCAAAGTACTTTCATGGGCATTAGTTTATATAAAAGGGAACAGACACTACTATTAAAACATAAATTAAAAAATCATGAAAAATAGATATTAGCTAATTCAACAGAGAAAGAACACCATTACTCCTCAATTGAAACAAATTTTCAAAAAAAGGGGAGGTAACTGGAAAACTGTTAAAACAAACTAAATATTTTGCAATATTAAGGAACTTTGTTCATTTAATTGAAGGATGACAGTAACACCATATTTTCTGCACACAGTTATTTCATTGTACATTTTGTTTCTATACACTAAAATATTTATAGAGCAAATATATAATACCTAGAATTTTCTTTAAAATATCCAGACTTTTGCATGACTGTGATATTTAAAAAAACAATATTAACTATGAGATTGCTTATTGAAGTTGTGTGACAATATTATGGAAATTAATGATATCATAAAATGCTTTCAGAAAATACATTGTTATGTAGAGATACTGTTTCTGTAAGGCTTCACAGGTGGCTAATTGTCTCCGTATCTATTCCCAATTCTCCTTTGACCACAAGAAGATTGAAGGATCATTTTTTTCAATGAGATGAAAGTTAACCAACCCTGTAGGAAATTCTCCAGAACAATTCTGCGTTTTCAGATTAACGGTAGGCCATGTTCCTGATCACTGCTTCTTTCCCACCTTTGTAGCCATCAAAGAAAGCAACTGAAATACAAACATGCACCAGACCTGCCTTAATGCATAATAGTAGTTGGTGTATCAACAAAAATTGACTAATCAATTCATATTGATGAAGATATTAGAACTATGAAATTCATTCCTAATTTAAGCAGGACATTGGATGCCATAGTCCTGTGTATCATGACAAGCATATGGCTTCCCTTCCTTGTTTTTGTTTCTGTTTTGCTTTTTGGATCATACCCAGCAATGCTCAGGGGTTACTCCTGGCTCTGAGCTCAAGCCTGACTCACTTCTGGTGGCTCTTGTAAGACCATAAGGATGCCAGGGATTGAACCTAGGTCATCCGCATGCAAAGCAAACACTCTACCTGCTATACTATTGCATCGGCCCCTTTCTTCCATCTTTGTACCTCTAATAAGCACTTATATAAATCATAGCATTGAATATACTATATTGTATTCATGGATTTATTTTCTATAAAGCACCTCCCGGGGCCGGAGCGACAGCCCAGAGGTAAAGGTGATTGCCTTGCACACAGCTGACCCAGGTTCTATCCCCTAATCTCATATGGTCCCCTGAGCACCACCAGGTGCTCAGTTAATTCCTGAGTGCAGAGCCAGGGTAACCCCTGAGTATTGCTGGGTGTATCCCAAAAAAGCAAAAGAAAAAGCACCTCCCTTCCCCAGATTGATAACTTTTGAGGGTAAGTAAGCCTAAAGGGTGTTTATTTGCTTATTTATCTTGAATTTAGCCCGGATTATTATAGAAAATACTTTACTTTTAAATTGTGCCAATTTAAGTAGGATGTGGGGAGAAGCATGGACATAATGCATTTACATCCATGGACATAATTCATTTACATCTTTTTAGCCAGAAACCTTGTGAATAGTGTTTCTTTTTGTTCTCACACTTGGTTATGTACCTACCTCTATCTCTGTATACACATCTGTTCAAGAGCTAATGGACCTTACACTTAACATTTTTGCTGGGGGCACTATTTCAGAATATTTGGTAGCCTTAGAGTAAATGACAACTTCTACTTTCCTAAGCTTCTGAAAAGAGTTAATGTATCTCAAAGAAATGTTAGTGTGATTTTCCAACCAGTAAAACCAACTCTCTCACATTCTACTTAATTTCTTAGTTTTTATATACATATATATGTTCAACATACATAGAAGTTCACACATATACCAGCACTATATATATTTTTATAACATAGGGTTTTCTGGGAATGAGCAGTTTTAAACAACAGTATTTTATTATTTTTAAGCACACCCACTGTGGAAACATCTCAGGACTCACTGCTTCTGCTATTGGAACATTTGTTTTTTATTCTGAATATTTCAGCACATCTATTTACCTGGCACTATATTTAGTACCACAGTGCCAAGATGGCATATATAAAGATTCAATTGCAATTCCCATCTGATGTCCCTTCCCTCTCCTTTTCACCCCCTTTTTATGTCCACACTCTGAATTCAGCACAAAGTTGGTGTGTTTAATTTAAAAAAGAAGTAAAACGCTCCAGGGAGACGCCTCAGACCACTGCAAATCACCTACTTTATAGAGGCAGTAAAATTGTGTATCGGATTAGAAGTGATGCTGATCTGAAATTTATGATAACTTTTAATGGCATTATAATTTTTTTTCCCTGTGCGCTCCATAACTGCATCGTTTCGATGCACAGTGCAGAGATGAAATTTGTAAGGGAAGAACATTACCCAGGCAAGCCCAGGGAGGAGGAAAAAAGCCAGTGGAACAATGCAATAGCCATTCTCTCTGTGCCCCAGAGAGAGGCACAACTCCAAAGAGACCCTTGAAATTGAAGGCGACCCTGGGCACAGAATTTATTGATGACCCCAGGAAGTGTTGACAAGGAACCCATTATAGGTGGCCTCCACACACCACCCACACTTCTGAAACTCCTCACAACTCTGGACTGAGAGAAGCACGCCTGGGGGTCCTGAAGTTCTTCTCTGAAGCAGACGGCTCTTCCCTAGGTGGCTCCACGTCTGTTTTTCTCTGGAACAGCTTGGCACCCTACTGGTTGCAAGAGAGCATGAGGGGTCATTCCTGATAATCACAAGTTAAAAAGTCTGGGAATGTCCTGAGAAGTTTGCAGCTAAGGAAAGTTTGATGAAAGTAAGAAATTTCAGGCTAAAGAAAAGAGTTTTCATTCCAACAGATACGCTCATGCTAAGAGCTAATTTGAAACATGAAAGTGAAAAAAGTCATATGACAAAGCCTCTTCTCAAAGCTGAATACCTTCTTCAGCTTTTTCATCCAGGGGTCACCCAGCTACTGCTTGAATACTTCCAAAGACAAGAATTTCACTATTAAAGAAGGCAATGCATAAATTTATTATAAATACATAAACAACATATTAGGTATACTGCCAAGTACAAAAACTATCAGAACTGCCACTATTGGAATTAGTTTAGGAAGTTTTTTAAAACAATACTTATTATTTTGTTTATTGATTATAGATATAATAGAGGTTCAGTATAGAACATTAAATTCTCAAAATGCATAAAGTCTCACATATGTCATATTGATGTTCCATGAAGTTAAAGATAAATCTAACTATGATGGCAAAATCTAAAAACTAATCAAGGGCCCTAGAGTCAATGCTATGAAGATAAGAGTCAGGGGAGACAGTTGTTGTTTGAATCACACTGAAGATAATGTTAACATATGCTGCACAAGAACTTCAATTAGATCCTGGGTCAAAATCAAAACTTTACAAAGAACATTTTGAGGGTCACCAGGGAATTAAATTTATATTAACTCTTAGACAACATTAATCAATCAACATTAATTTTTGCTTGTGATAGTGTTATTATGGTTGTGTAGGAAAATGAACTTGCACTTATGATACATACACTGAAATATTCAAGGGTGAAATGTCAAGAAATCTTCCAATTACTTCCCAAAATACAATAGCAGATAAAGCCAACATGGCAAAAATGTTAATAGGTGAGTCTGGGTAAAGATTGTCACTTGGCCTCATGTGGAGCCTCATGTGGAGCTGCCCAAGGAGTTCCAAAGGATGGTAAAAGCACCTGGCCAGCACCTGGCCATGTCTTACATAGCTCCTAGGGCTCACTCACATGCCAGGGACCATGCTGGCCAGACTTGGAGCGGGGATTTGGGCTCCCTCCACCCATTCCTCAGACTCCATGTTGGTGGGCGTAGCTACGAGCTCCCAGTCACCACAGCCAACAGCTGGAAGAGGGACATTCCAGACCTATAGCTGCACTGGCACAGCCGCAGAGCAGCCACAGAACAATCTTTGACAATAATGGATTTTAGGACCAGGTCCTTCCCAGGATCTTTCACATTTATACACTGTAATGATCATTCTAGTTGCAACAAGCTGGAGAGGATGGGGAATGGGGAATTATGACGTCACTCTAGAACTCACTATTGAATATGCACATAGAGACACCATAGACCATTAATGTAGGGCAGCGACAAAGTGTAAGAGAAGAGAGAGAGAGAATACAGGGACTGAGACAGAGAGATAGAAAGAGAAAAGAAAATATGCCTGCAATAGGGGCAGGCTGGGGTTGGATGGGGGAGTGTTTGGATGTGGGTGGTGGGGCACGGGGCACTGGTGGAGGAATGGGTGCTAAAACACTGTATGACAGAGACCCAATTATGAACATCCTTGCAATTGTATATTTCACATGGTATAATAAAAAAAATTTTTAAAAAGATTGTCACTTGACTTCCCATTGTTCATCAATTTGCTCGAGCAGGCACCAGTAATGTCTCCATTTTTCCCTCTTGCATGCTACTGTAGCCGAATGGCATCTGCTCTCTCCAGGAACACAAAGAGCCTCAAACCATTCGTTCAGGTCATGGGAATGAGGTCTACTATTGCTTTTTTTTTTTTGGCCTATCAAATACAACATGGGTAACTTGCCAGGCTCTGCCATGTGGGTGGGATACTCTCGGCAGTAGGTAGGCTCTCAGTTCTTCAATTTATTGATGTACTGCATGGCCACTTTGTGCACAACAGGCTGTGTGCAGCTCTGCCCTGTGTATCTGTGTCTCTGATTAAAGATTAATAAATGTATTATCTTCCAATGTTTTGTAGCTAGGAATTTTAATGTGAAATGTGTGGGCCTAAAACTAAAGCTAGTTTTCTCTGAATAAGATATTTATATTTTTCTTTTTTATCTTTTTTATACTGTATTTCATAAATATTTGGGCAGTGACAGGAAGTCCCTGTTTAACATTGGGTAACTCTGTGTCTATGTGTACATTTTCCTTAAGCTCTGAGCAGGACTGAGGCCCAGAAACAGTGGTTCGTGAATGTCAAAGACCCAAGTTACTTTCTGACTATTCCCCACTAGTGGTATGGTAGTCATTTGTTTCTATCTTTTCAAAACCAAGTTACCCAAAACAAAGCTTTAGTGAGACTCAAGATGAGATTAAATTTATATTTGAAAAGTTGTACTTCTAAACTTTGCTTTAACTCTTGAACCTGTTGCTCTACAAAACTAAATAAATAAAAATGTCCACACCTACTTTTTAACTTTGTAATTCACAGTGCTTTGATAAATAAATACACAAATAAATAGAATCCACACCTTAGTGAGTCTAAGTTATTTCCAATTGATTTCCCAGTAAATTAGAATAAACATAACGCACTATACAGTAGTTTAGTCCCTTCATTTTTCCAACAGGGGAAGTGGAAATAAGATTAGAAGGGAGTCCATTATGAAGGTCACATAACTAATTCAAAGCAAAACCTGAATTAAAGCACTATATCCAGTACTTAATCACATCTACTCTTTTCACTGAACCATGGTATTACATTTTTGCCTTTCTAAATTAAAAAAGTTTTATTTACTTATTTTTAAAGCACCATGATTTCTGAAATTATTCATGATTGACTTTCCGAATACAATACTCCAATACTAATCTCATCACTAGTTTTAACTTTCCTTCCACTGGTGTCTCCAGTTTCCAAGGAGTAAAATTGCTGGTCATAAGAAAGCTCATCAGTAAATACCCGAACTGAGAGCCTACCACCGAGAGTATCCCACCTGCACAGCAGAGCCTGGCAAGCTCTCATGTCATGTTTGATATGCCAAAAACTAGTAACAATTATAGACCTCATTCTTATGACCTGAACAAATGGTTTGAGGCTCTTCGTGTTCCTGGAGTGAGCAGATGCCCTTGGGTTACACTAGCATGCAACAGGACATATGGAGATGTTACTGGTGCCCACTGGAGCAAATCAATGAACAACGGAAAGGCAAGTGATACAAGTGAAGAAAGCTCAATTCTTGTTTTTTTTAAAGACATGTCATGATATTTAATATCTCCAAGCAGACTTGGAGCAGGGATTTGGGCTACTCTGCCCATTCCTCCACCTCCATGCCAGCTACCCTGGAAGAGAGACAGACCAGACCCACAGCTCCGTTGGAAACCCCGGAAGAGATCCAGACCCACAGCTATGCTGCTCGGCCCGCGTGGAAGCAACCCATGGAGCTGACCTTCGCAGGGACGGTAAGGGGGCTCGGCCAGCGCCAGCCCCCTGGCCGACACCAACATAGCTCCAAGGGTTCCCTCACATGTGCGGAGAAGGGGCCATGCTGACCGGACTTGGAGCGCGGGTTTGGACTCCTCCGCCCATTCCTCCACCTCCATGCCAGCTACTCTGGAAGAGAGACATGCTAGACCCACAGCTCCATAGGTGTGTGGCTGCTCTGTGCTGTGCTTAGTACTATCTAAGACTGTACTAGATGTTAGGATCAGATCTTTCCCAGGATCTTTCACATCTATGCACTGTATACAGTTCTAGGCAGGTTCTAGCTGTGACCCGACATCCCAGTGAGCCTAGCAGGAAGCCAGAGCAACCCCCATACCATGAGGTCAGTCATTTTCAACATCCAGACTCCACAGCTCCTCAGAGCTCCACCCAAGAGAAAATCGGATCTTTCCCCTTGAGTTTCATCAGTAAATACTCAAAATGAGAGCCTTCTACTGAGAGTATACCATCTACACAGCAGAGCCTGGCAAGCTACCTGTGTTTTATTTGATATGCCAAAACCCAGTAACAAATTATGGACTTCATTCCATGACCTGAAGGAATGATTTGAAGTTCTTCCTGTTTCTGGAGCAAGCAGATGCCCCTGGGGTACACTTTGCTTGCAACAGGATATATGGAGATGTTACTGATGCCTGCTTGAGCAAATTGATGAACAACAGGACAAGTGATACAAGTGATGATATTACTTTTCTGGATCAACCCCATGATCCTTCTGATGCAGGTAGGATCAACTCCTATGTCTAGAGATCAAGTGGGCATTAGGTGTGGCTTGATGGCCACCTCATGGGGCTGGTGTGCCTCAGGCCCACGCCATGCAGGGGCTCATTGCAGACTTTATCAGTCGTTAGCCTGCCCAGCTGATCCCGGGTGGCAGAGGCAGCTGGGGAGAAAGTGACCATTTCTCTCCCCTTCCGGCCTCACATAAGCCACGTGTGAGGCCCACCTGCATCACTTCTGCGTATTCAGGCTTGTCCAGGTGTCTCTCCTACTCAAGTTGAAAAACTCAACATTATGTTGAGTCTTTTTAATCAGACCCAGCCTTAAACTGTGTCATTGTTCTTTACCCATCAGTTCTTCATTTCATTGGGTGAACAAATTCTTTTCTTCAATACATTCATAAACTACTCTTCAGTGACTGTGACCTTTCTATTAACAGTGAAACAGCTAAGAAAAGTCTCCCTCAACTCCCAGGACTTCCAACTTTCTACCCAGAATGCCAAATCTCTTACAGCATTCAAGTTTCTCCTTTTTCATCCTAAAATTTTCTCCCTCTTCCCTGCTTCCACCTGATGCTTCTTCTCACTCATAAGAATGTTGTATTCCTAGTTAAAATCAGACCCTAGCCCAAGAAGAACATACTTCTGCCTCTTCTGGGTCTGCACGGTTGTGGGAGAACACACCCTACAGAACTCTGGGCTTCCTACCTCAAAGCCATTTGCATTGCCCTGAGGCCAGCCCCTCATGCTAATCAGGTCCCTCTTGTGCAAATCACTATGGGAGTTTGGGGGCATGATTGGAAAAGACAGTTTGATTTCAATAACTCTTGGATAGCATTATAATTTCTATCATGGTTTCTATGCCAGCTAGTTTGGGAATTTTTTCTCTTTTCCTCTGCAGGTCCTCTTAGTGGGACCACAATTATACCAGGAAAATCCTGGCTACAACAAGGACAGCCCATCTTTGAAATCAGCTCTGTAAAGATGAAGGGAGGGGTCATGTCGACCTGCCTCAGGCAGGTGAACATGATCGTTTCAGTAAAACAGAGGGCAAAGCACACCAAAATTATCCTGGAACAGAGAAACACACCTCATGGTTGTTTGGAGACAGACAGCTTCTGTATGAAGTTCCTGGTCTGAAATAATAATGTTATAACCCTATGTATATATATATATATATATATATATATATATATATATATATATATATATACATATATGAGGGATGGCTAGTTCTAGCCCTGGCCCGCCACCCCAGCAGAGACTTGCAACAAGCCAGATGACCCCCACTCCATGAGGGCCTCCATTTTTCCCACATCAGGGCTTCCCTCTTGTTAGAACTCCACCCAGCAGACCAGCCTATCACAGCCCAGCTCATCGAGATCCACCCCTGCAGCAGCCGGCTCAGGTATGCTGATCTAGACTCACAGACATGGGGCAGAGCTGCTACTGCCTCTCCCTGTGCCCAACCGCTCACAAGGCACCCAGGAGGGATGGCTGGTTCTAGCCCTGGCCCACCACCCCAGCAGTGCCTTGCAACAAGCCTGACAACCCCCCACTCCATGAGGGTCTCCATTTTCCACATCAGGACTTCCCTCTCTTCAGAACTCCACCCAGCAGACCAGCCTATCACAGCCCAGCTGTGATATCAATAATGCTGGATTTAGAGGTGACTACAAGAGTATGCCACCTGCACGGCAGAGCCTGGCAAGCTACCCGTGTCGTATTTGATATGCCAAATACCAGTAACAATTTTAGACCTCATTCCCATGACCTGATGGAATGGTTTGAGGACCTTTATGTTCCTGGAGCAAGCAGATGCCCTGGGCTACACTAGCATGAGACAGGACATATGGAGATGTTACTGGTGCCCGCTCGAGCCAATAGATGATGAACGGGAATACAGTGATACAGTTATATATATATATATATATATATATATATATATATATATATATATATATATATATGTGGGTGTGTCGTGAGATGCTTTTATTCTTAGCATTTGCTTACCCAGTTCCTTCTCCATGGTGCCTTGCACAGGACCTTGAGACAGAAGGGACTTGGCTCTGGCAAATTAGCATTTGATTAGACCTGAGATAGATGTGGTTACCTAGAAGAATTTGGAAGATTTGCATGTGAGTGTTGGTTTTTGTCTTTGCAAAGACCTTCCCTTCTGGGCCAGGCTTGGGCATTTGTTGCCTTTGAAGAGAGAAACCCCTACATTTTGGAAGAGATGTATGCATTTTGGTAGAAGATCTCAGCCTGAGTACATGGTCAGAGGTTTGGTCAGAAGTTAGAAGTTTGGGAGTTTCTCCTATTTTGAATTGTTATAGAAGTGTTGGCTTAATTATTGATAATAAGTAAAAACTTTATGGAAATGTGCTTTATTCATGGTCTGTTGCTGGTCCCTAAAGTAAATGGGAACTTGTTCCCTGATACTGTCAGGGACTCCAGCCTTTCCCAGCACACTGTGTCATTGCTACACCTTAATTTTAGCATCAATCACAAGTTTCTTTCTGTTGTGAATTTTAATTTTGTATCTTTTCAAACACGGTATCCTGACAGGAAAGTTACTTCCTGGTTTACCTTGTCTATCCAGCTCTTAACACACAGTTGGGGTTGTTTTTTTTTTAATAAAGTCATGCGAATCAGCAGAATTGGGTTGTAAAGTATGTCTTCAGGGTCTTTCAGATATCTTGCCACATTCTGGGTTTCTGACCCCAACGAGATTCTGAATCATGTTTGACCACACACGTCACTATCCTCATCTCTTCCCCAGTCTGCAAGGCACACCTCTTCCCTAGTGTTTTCTCTGGATTCCAGTTCCCAGTGCCCAGTGCTTTTCCGCACTGGAGGGTTTTTATTAGAGCAATTCTATTTATTTGCTTTTTGAAGAATTGCACACTGATGCAGCTCACATTGGTGCAGCAGTAATGATGTGGGATTTATCCTTTCTCCACTGAGTGATGTGTCTCCATTTTGATTTTGCTTCCTCTTTCTTTCCTTACTCCATGTTATCTACCATCGCTTCATTGTGGTGAAGCCAACCTTGGCTGCTGAGCAAGCAGCATGCACTAAGCCAAATTTCACCCATTTGGCAACCATATGATTTCTGAAGTTCTTTAAATTCTCTGAGCCTCAATTATTTCTATGAAAAGTGCCAAGTGGGGTTTTATGAGCATTAAAGAAACTAGTACATGTGAAATATTGAGCATAGTACCTGGCACCTGGTGGTCCAAAATAAGTATTTATTTTTCTGCTGTGAATTTTAATTTTGTATCTTTTCAAACATGGTATCCTGACAGGAAAGTTACTTCCTGATTTACCTTTTCTATCCAGCTCCTAACACACAGTTGGGGTTGTTTTATTAATAAAGTCATGCAAATCAGCAGAATTGGGTTGTAAAGTGTGTCTTCAGGGTCAAAATAAGTATTTATTTTCATATCTGTTACCAATCAAAACAGGAACTCCAAGGTAGCACATAACCTGCAGAAGAAAATAATCATCTCTTTGCTAACCCACACTCTATGGCTTTTCATTAACCTCAGATATTTTCATTTTAAAAAATATTTCTAACTTTGAGTCTTTTAAAGCCTTCTTGTCTATTTGACTGCTAGTCCATTTGAGTGCTCTAATCTTCTAGCCTATTGGAAGAGCTTTCTTCAACAGAAAATATCCAAATCTTCCCAAAAGATAAAAGAAAGGCAGCAAAAGAAAGACAAACGCAAGTTTGGAAAGGATTGTCCAAAAGAAAGCTGCCTCCTCTATATCCAGAGTCCCGGGTCTGAGCAGAACTGATCTAACTTTCAGGCTAGTCCACTTCCACATTTCTTGCAAATGACACGTCACCCTAATGCTAAAAGCCTCAGTGTCCAAGGGCCCTAGAGACTCAAGGTTAATGATGAAAGGGTTGCTTTGGTTTACTCTGAGTCAGTTCCCTTAACCTAATAATGTGCCTAGAGGGAAATCATTTGACCAAGTATTTGATCAAGTCTTGCTAGTAATTTTCTAGTCTAATTCTATTAGTCTGATTGATATGAAGTGTCCTAAGGCAATTAAAGCAAGAGTTTGCCCCCTAAAGAATCAGGGACAAATTCCCCACTCTTAAGAACATGGTGGCCCCAATGCACAGCCCCATGAGGGTTTTCCAGGGCCTCAAGAACAGAGACTCTTCAGTGCCAGCAAATTGATTTCTAACCTTACTTCAATTAATCGTGTCCAAAAGCTATAGTTTTATCAAGATATTCTATATCGCAGCTAAGGAACATGGAAAGAGGGAGTGTTGTGTTTTTTGGTAAGATTGCTCTTCAGATATTTTTCCATACTACATATATTTTAATCTGTCTTCTTACTACCTATCCACCTAGAACTCTAGTCACCCACAAAATGCCTTCAAAGTCATTGACCCATTTTGGAAAGCCTCTGCTAACCCATTAGAAATGTCAGTGCACATTCAACCAGCAGCCGGATTCATATACGCGGAGGCTTAACCTCATTAAAATGTTTCCACGACACAGGGTCAAACTTATCTTGCCACTGACTTCTTTCCTCCCGCCAATCGCTGAGAAACCATTTTCTTTCTAATTAATTTCATCTAGATGAAACCTGCACAAATGTCACTGCAACAAATTAAGACTTATTGATTATTGGCTTTTTAAAATAGTTAATGGTTCTGTCCAACGATGGAATATTTTAGGGCCATCAGCCAGACATTTTAGCTTAGGCTGGTTTTGGTTTTTTGAACAATAAAAAGATGGTTGTAAGCATCTTCCATAACCTCATCACTCATTTTTCATCTGAAACGTATTCTTTTTCATAGTCACAAAATATAAATAGCTTTTGAAAAAAAATTCTTCATGTTAGAATGTAACAGAAGAAAAAGTGCTACTCTGGCACTTATGTTTTATATATGGCAAACCAGATGTTATACACACTCTTTCCTGTTTTCTCCCTCTTTTCAAACTTCTCTATATGTTATATTTTTTTTCAAGATATTTCTGATATAATAAAGGAGACAATTAAATGAGATAAAGCTCAAGTTTTCACTCAAAAGTGTGTGTGTGTGTGTGTGTGTGTTTAAGCTGGATTTGGAGAACTAAAGCTCCTTCCTAGTTAGTCTGGATCTCTAGAATAGTGTCAACAACTCATCAAACCTCACCAAATAATCCTACTCATCTAGAACTCAAAGGAGAATGTGTGCAAGGGGATGTGCTGCATTTACTTATGTATAAAAACTCCTCTACAAAGTTTTCTTACTATTTTTATGGTGGAATTAAAATTCAGTATCATTTGGTTACAAACTTCCAAAATTTTTTGTGGAATCTATTTACTGGTGGAAAATAGAGGCAAGAGGGGATAGTGCATCTCAGATAACAGCAAAACTAAAATCAAGTTTCTGCTGCTTAAGTTCTTAAATCAACCCCTTTAGTAATGTCCTCAATTTACTTTACCAGTTAAGTATAGCCAAGCCATGCAAGTAAGTTTTCCTGAAAGAATGGAATATCAGGTTTATATAAGACAGACACACATTGCTTTATTTTCTTCCTGGACTACTCAAATGTTTCTAGTTGTCAAGAAATATCTGAGTAAAGTTGCGTTCTGTGTTCATCCTGAACTTATAAGTTTTGAATCACCATCTATCAGAACAAATTCATCAAAGGTTCATAGACATCGTCTGTTCCATCTTGTATTTTATTCAAGAAAAAAACTGAAGCCTAGATATGTTGTGACTTGTGCTAGGTCACATGACTTGAAGGAGTATGCATATGAGTATTTTTGTTAGCATATGTATATGTGAATCAGTTTTCCTCTTGCTACCCAATACAGTTATTTGCTATCATTTCACATAGTACAGATCTTCCTGAACTTGCCGTGGTGATATATCCTGATACACCCATCATAATTTGAAAATATCATGAGCCCAATATGCATTTACAATACCTAGCCTACCAAACATCTCTTTTATAAATGGTTGAAACACTTAATTAAACAACGCGAAGGGGAAATCATGGTATCACTGAATTTTGTGGCTGACTAATAGCTGTTGGAGCTCACAATCATCACTCAGTCACAAAGAATACCAGGGTTTCAAGCCTGAGTAATAGTACATCAGGTAAGATGCTTGTTCCCAAGCCCCACCAGAGGTTCCTGAGAACAGAGTCAGGAGTAAGCTCGGGCACAGCCACCTGTGGCTCCAACAACAACCACCAAAAAGAATACCATATTTTCATCATCACTGGCCCAAGAAACAAATCAAAACTTTTATATGGCTTCTGCTAAATTCACATTACTTTTGCACATCATAAAAGTTAAAAAAAATAGGTTAAACCAGATAGGGATCATTTGTACTTTTATTTTTATTTTTATATCTGTACCTCATTAAAGGCTATTTTAGAAAGACCCCTTATCAGATGGTGAGAGAACAAAAAAAATGCAACACATGGAAAGAGCTGTAGGAGTGTGATCACATTCAGCCTGGACCTAAGAAGACCTGTTGGAGCTCAGATCTTTGTTCCAGGAACACAAGTCCTGAAACAGAGAGGTCTTGGCTAAGGTACAACAAAATTAAGTCAATTGTGAAAAACATACACCACCTCCGCTTCGCTGATGACATTGTTCTAATAACACCAAACATTAGCCAAGCGGCACAAATGCTGGCTGACTTTGACCGAGAATGTGGAAAGATAGGTCTACAGCTGAATCTAAAGAAAACTATGTTCATGAAGAATGAACTAGTTCCAGAGGTCCCATTCACTCTCAATGGAACAAACATCTCTGAATGCAGCAGTTATGTGTACCTAGGTCGAGAAATCAACATGATGAACGACCTAAAACCTGAGCTGTGCAGGGAGGAAGAGAGCGGCATGGAATGCCTTCAAAGACATCGAAGAAATAGCTAAAAGGACAAAGAACCTCCGGCTCGGGCACATCTCTTTGACTCCACCGTTCTCCCTGCATTAACATACGCCTCAGAGACCTGGGCCCTATGAAAGCAGGATGAGAATGCTATCCGGGTCTCCCAGAGAGGAATCGAAAGAGCTATGCTTGGAATATCACGCCTCACTCAAGTGAGAGAGAAGGAATCCGGAGTTCTGACCTCCGTCGCTATTCCAGAATCAGGGATGCAGTCTCGTTTTCCAAGGCATCGAAAATCAGATGGGCTGGACATGTAATGCGATTTGGAGACAACCGCTGGACTAGAGCCATTACCGACTGGATCCCACGGGATGTCAAAAGATCACGTGGCCGCCCACCTACAAGAGGGTCAGACTTCCTTGTCAAGACCCTGAAGGAACGGTTTGAGGCTCTCATATTCCTGAGTCAACCAGATGCCATTGGGCTACATTGGCACATGATAGAGTCCAATAGAAATGTTACTGGCGCCCGCTCGAGCAAATCGATGAATAACGGGATTCAAGTGATCAAGTGATCAAGTGAAAAACATTTTCTCTTGAGCCAAGTGAAAGAAGGAACACTATAGCCCCTCAAAGAGGTATGATTTTTAAAAGAAGATGATTTTTTTTAAATTAAACATTTTATTATACCACCATGAGATATGCAATTACAATGTTGCTCATGTTTAGATGTTTCGCCACATAGTGCTCCAGCACCCTGCCCTCCACCAGTGCCCATTTCCCACCACCAATTCCCAATTCCCTCCCCCTCCCAAATGAAGGTTTGGGATAGAGATAAAGTGTCTGATGGTTATATCACTTTAATAAGGGATTAGACCTGTTGGACCCTAAAGCACCAGGCAGCTCTCAAAGACTTTGATTACATGATTTATTTCTATGTTTGCATTGATAATCTATCAATAGCCTCATATGCTTAGGAATTTTTTAATGAATAAGTAATAAGTTTTAAAATTATAACATATCTTCTGGGGCAGAACCACTTTGTCCACTAGTTCAAATCACTATTTGAAGGATGGATCTATTTTAGCTCATTTTATTACATTTTAGGTAACATAGGTACTATAATGCCAACATTTGTGATATTAATGTACAAATTACTATACTCCACCAGCACCAAAGATACCCTCCACCAATGTTTCTATGAATTACTATACCTGACCAGGACCAAAGATACTCTCCACCAATGTTTCTATGATATGGATAAATATAAATCATGCCACTGAATTGTGCACAAAACCTGATTCTCTTTTGGTCATGGCAAGTGACTGCCAGAGTCTTCGCCTTCATCCCAGGCAAAAGGGCTACATTAGTTATGTGTTACAGGGTCAGAATATCCAAGTAACCTATTCACACTCCTTTTTTGTTTTTTCAGAGATAATGTCCACATTAAGAAAATTGTATGTCTTTTTTGGCAAACATAGAGTAGGTGTAGAAATGGAATAAATGGCATAGGGAGGGGAAACAGAGGCATCATGACAAAACACTATAGTTTCCCTAAAATTTCTAAGACAAAAGCAAGTTCAAATTCACCTTTTATAGTGAATAAAATAATGACTTATTTAGTCGTTATTTTGTTTACCATAAAAAGTTACTTGATTCCAAAGATTATGCTCTGGTGTGATGCTGGACTCAGTTGTACCAACATGTTGACTTTCCAAGTCTGCATTTCACATTAACATTAAATTATGAGATCGCCCGTTACTCTAGATCAGTGGTTTTTAAGTCTTTTTACTTCTCTGGACCAGTGAGTACAGAAGAAATATTTCATGGATTGCTAATGTAGACATGAAAATCATTAAAATAGTATCCTGTGAAGTAATTTTTTAAATATAATATTGTATGTGAGAAGTTTTCAGGCATGCTACCTACTAAGCAGCAAAGCCCTTTTCAAAGACGATAGCCACAGATCTATGGTTGGAAACCACTGCTCTGGGCAGTCTGAATTAACGCCTCTCCCAACGGCAGAAAAAGGCATCTGAATGTTTACTAATGTGGCCAACTACCTGCCTCCTAAACCTGTTGCTCTCTGTAACAATTACAAGGGTCGATGGCCCTACACAAGAATTAGTCCCCTGAAGTCAGTTCCTGGAGTAGGGACCAGCTCTTCTTTATGATTATTAATATCCACCCAGTTCATTGGTCATTCGGTCAGATTTCTGTTTGTTGCCTATCAGGGTTTGGTAGTGTTTTGTGATGTTTTGTTTGTTTGGGGGCTTGTTTTGAAGGGGGACACTTATGGGAAAAGAGTGGTGATTGGCCTTTTCAAGAATTAAGTACATTAGTTAGAGTAATTTTTGTTGTCACAAGGGACAGTAAAAATGAAACCAAATTGTCTTTAGCAAGAAATAAATGTATTGATTTATACACTGGAAAATATGAGTTCTGGTTCCATGGTTCAAATAATCACTAGGATATTTTTCTCTCTCAACTGTAATGGGGTTCTATTTTCAGAATGACAATTTTCTGTTGTGACAAAATATTTACTATGGCTTTTAGCTGATCTCTTCTTCGGTTCAACTCAAGTGAGGGACTAAGGCAAATGCCCCCAAAATCTCATAGTCCTATTGGCTCTGATTATATCCCAGTTACAAAGTAAAAACAACACTCTTGTTGACAGACTGTCTTAGACACCATGACCTAGAGTGGTATTGGTGTCAGCACCATACAGACTATCTTGGACTGAGATGGGACCGGGAGGCTTCCTACAGAAAATTCCAGATGGTAATATGTTTCTATGCAGAGGGACAGAAAGCATTTAGTCAAATCTACAAAGCATGTAGTCAAGTCTACCATATTCTATACTCACAGAAACAGAGACCATATGTTCTGTTTCTCTGGATCATCCATGATGCCTTGTTTAAAAATAACAGGTAGAGAGTCAACCTGTAATGGCTGATTAATTACTTTAGTCAAATTTGGAAATCTAAAACAAGAAATCACTCTGGCTTTTATTCAAACCTGTCTGATACTAGCCAATGACTATATTTCCTTCTGGAAAAGTAGTTTCTTATGCTGTCTTCATTAGCTGTGTTTATTTGTCAAGAGCTGTGCCATGATTTACTGTGAAATAGCAACAACCCTCAACAATAACAAAATCCCTCAATGGCGCCATACTGCACTTTACATTTAATATCTTTAATAAACCTCACAGACCACACTGTGCAACAAAGATTATTAATATCCCTAATTTTAAAATATGAAAAATAAAACTCAGAGAAACCAGGTGATCAATCAAGGTAAAACCACCAGTAGATGAAAGGGTTCATATGATTTTGGGGCCAAACCTACCAGTGCAAAGGCTTATTCTTGGCTCTGGACTCAGAGATCACTCCCGGAAGAGTTCAGGGGACCATATATGGTGCCTGGGTGGGTGGCTGCATGCAAGGCAAGCAGCATACCCACTGTACTCACTCAGCCCATATCTGAACCTAAATGCTCAGTCAAATTAGATCATGTGACAAAGTTCAGTGTAGATGAATATGAGCTGATGGTGATTCTTACTAAGTACCAATATTATACATTAATATCTCATTCAATTAGGGTATATCATATCCCCAGTAAAAATCAATAAGTTAGGTATTTCTGAGTATTGTTTTTGGAATGGTCCCAGTGCCCGTCTGCTGAAATTAGTCCAATGTTCTGCAACTCTTGGTGCTTCCCTTACAGCTTATTTGGTTCTGACTCGGCTAATCATTTACATGCCTGTCTCTCCCACTCAATTCTGAGATGTTCTGTGTCCCTAGGAGCAAGCATACATTAAAATACACAAACCCTGGGGCCGGAGTGATAGTCCAGCGGGTAGGGCGTTTGCCTTGCACACAGCTGGCCCATGCAGGCCCGGGTTTGATCCCCGGCATCCCATATGGTCCCCCGAGCACCGCCAGGACTAATTCCTGAGTGCAGAGCCATGAGAAACCCCTGAGCATTGCCGGGTGTGACCCAAAATATAAAAAAAAAAAATACTCAAACCCAAGTGCTGGTGTGTGTGTGTGTGTGTGTGTGTGTGTGTGTGTGGGTTGGGGGTGAGGAGGGTGGGCAGCAATGAAACCTGGAGCAGGAAGGACATTTCCCAAACAGCATGATGGCAGGCTCTCGGTCCACATCATAGGCAGAAGCAGGATCTGGGCTCAACCAGGCTTCCTTGATACTCAGTCTTCCAAGTGGGCCTTTTATTATGCCACTCTCCTTTTTAACCTCTGCAGGTAAAATTTATTTACAAAAAGACTTGCACCAATTTTTTATTAAAAATTTTAAACATTTAACTATTATCTATATTAATTACTGTGGTTTGGGATGTCCTTTAAAATATTTTGGGGGCTTCTGGGTCATATCCAGTGAATGTTAGGGGGTTACTCTTGGCTCTGTACTAGTACATACTCCTGGTGGTGCTCGGGGACCATAAGAGATGCCGGGATTAATCCCTGGTAGGCTGCATGCAAGCAAATGCCTCACCCTTTTCACTTTTCACCTGAAGCATATGCCATTTTTTTTCATTTCCTGAGTCCTGACTCTGCTTTGGGAAACACCTATTACCTAGAATGCAAAGCCTGAAACACTCAACCTCCACAAATAACTTAAACTACCCTAGTTGAATTGATCTTTAGTCTATACTCCAACAAACAAATCACCTTATAGACAGTTCACCTCTCTCCCCTTTCCCAACTCTGTGTAATGGCTCAACATCTCAACATGGAAAGCTTTATTCCTTCTTTCAGTTGCCACTTCACAAACTTTTTAGTGGTACTTACTGCTTGGGCCCATCTCATATTGACTGAGGTGACTGGTAGGACAGACTAAACTCAATAATTTGATTTAAAAAAATCGGGTGGGGGTCAGTTTGGGTCACAACCTGCAATGCTTAGGGCTTGCTTCTGTCTCTGCATTTAGGGATCACTCCTTGTGGTGCTCTGGGGAGCATATGAGGTGTCAAGAATGGAACTTGGGTTAGCTGCATGCAAGGCAAGTACCTGACTACTGTACTATCTCTCTATTCCCTTTCATTTTTTGAATTTTGTAAGATTTTGCTTTTTTATATTTCAACAAATTATAGTTTATGGTCAGGTTACTCCTTGGTCATATCCCACTAGGCCAAGGAAATCAGAACTTCACATAGAGTGTCCAGAGAAGACAGAAGATGGGCTTGAGAGAGGGAAAAATTAGGAGCCAAATGTTTTAAAGCCTGTGCATGGAGTTTAGGGTCATGTAAGAAATGGGACTTACTCTGATTTTACCTATGCAAAGGCCTTGAGTCTTAGGCATAACTCATTCCAAAAAGGAAATCACATGATTCTGGTTCCAGATCAACAGAAAGAAAACTCTTCTTAGGGAATATCTGACTAGGTAAAATTGAAAAAAAAAGAGCCCCAAAAATAAGAATCATCCTTTAAATATAAATTACTAGTTTAAACTATGACAATAGAACTGAAAAATAGATAATACTGCACAGAAATTTGTGTTACCACTTAGTTCCATTTATTTGTTCATTCAGTTTATGTTTATTTATCTTCTACCTTGATATATATGCTGTAGAGAGAGATAATGAATACATACTTGCTATCCTGTATATGATAATGGGAATTTCATATATCACTGTATCACTGTCTTCCCGTTCATCATCAATTTTTTTTTTTGAGCGGGCACCAGTAACATCTCCATATGTGTCTCAAGCTAGTAGAGCCCAAGGGCACCAGCTTGCTCCAGGAACATAAAGAGCCTCAAACCATTCCATCAGGTCATGGGAATGAGGTCTAAAATTGCTACTGGTATTTGGCATATCAAATACGACACGGGTAGCTTGCCAGGCTCTGCCATGCGGGTGGCATACTCTTGTAGTCACCTCTGATCTCCAGCATTTATTGATGAACCTAGGGTCACAGAGGTGTCTAACTGCCACAAGTGGCCCAGTGGCCTCTTGAATACCACCCAACGTGACCCACAACAGCAACAACTAAAAACGGCAGCCGTAAAAAGAGTTTTGAGAAAAGATGTATGATGACTCCTAGGCTTCTAGCTGAAGCTGAAGTTAAGGACTTTAGGTAGTGAATCAAACATGTTTCTGGAACCAAGTGATGACAAATCAATTTTTATTTCATAAATATAAAAACTTTTTTTACAAATTTCTTTGAAATTCTTTAACAAGTATTGTTGAACTTACAATGAATATTAGTCTTGATGCAAAGATACATTGTTGAGAAAAACAAATATCTCCTCCTTCCAGGTGTTCATAGTATAGCTGGGTATCATAGATAATAACCATAGTAAATACTGCAAACTATATTAGAAGAAATAATAGCTATGGAAGAAATACAAAAGCAAAGAAGATCAAAAACATCTCTGGAGCCATGGAAGAAAACTAGGAAACCAGTGTGGATGAGAGGGAGTGGAAAGAGGTGAGGGCAATAATGGGCCAGATTGTGTAGTACTGTGGACCACTGAAAAGACTTGAGTGAAAAGAACAAAACAGGGTGTAAAGCAAAGGGGAGATACAATGTGACAGTTACAAAGCATCCCTCCATTTACTGTCCTTAGAAAAGTCTAGCTAGAGGGGAGGAGCAGGATTAAGACATAGAGCCAACTAAGAAAAAAAAATACCACAGCCAGCCCAAACAGCCCCGCAGCCAAAAAACCTCCACACTCCCCAATCGAAACTGTGCTCCTGGTCGAACTCCACTGCTTGGGAGAGCCTCATCCAGAAATCCGTCAGTTGGAAAACTCAAGTATGCGGGTTTTGTGACTGAAATCTCTAGGTTTTCACAGAATCAGGGATGGGCTACCTCCCTCCATCTCCCTGTACTTCCAGAAACCAAGGTAGCCATGCATATGCCCCAAAGCTCCCACCCAGTGAGAAATGTAATTCCAGCCATATCACCTGCTAAACATTTTGCTCTTTCTGGAGACCACAGACATCTCAAGCTCTACAGCACTGATAAATCAGGTGTGGTGTGACACACCATGTGGGATAAAATATAGAAACGAGGGGCCAGAGCAATAGCACAGCAGGTAGGGCATTTGCCTTGCACACAGCTGACCCTGGCTGGATTCCTGGCATCCCATATGGCCCCCTGAGTGCCTCCAGGAGTAATTCCTGAGTGCAGAGTCAGAGTGTACAATCCCTGAGTGTTGCCAGGTTTGACCAAAAAAAGCAAAAAGAAATATAGAAATCAATCTCAATGAACAAAATATAAATAAAGAAATCTTAACCTATAACATCATCAATATCTCTTATGCAAGGGCTTAATGGTCCCATGGTGAGATACAACAATCTTTACTATTTCTTCCCTTTTTGGGGGTTCATACTTGACTACCTGGTGATGCTCAGAGGTCACTCCTGGCTCTGCATTCAGGAATTACTCCTGGTGGTGCTTGGTGGACCATATGGGATGCCAGTAATCGAACCAGTGTTGGCCACATGCAAAGCAAATGCCCTACCCGCTGTACTATTGCTCCAGTTCCACTAAGTTTCTTCTAAGGAAAAGTTTTTGATCATTCTTTTTAGAAAATTATTTATAACAAACTATATAAAATAAATTATTGAGGGCCTGCAATAGGGGCAGGCTTCATGGGTGTTAGGAAAATTGTAAATAATGGTGGTGGAAAGGTCCAATGGTGGTAGAATTGGTGTTGGAATAACAAATGTCTGTAAAATATCATCATGAACAACAATAAAATCAAATACAAAAGAATAAAAGAAAAGAAAAAATACTGCAAAATCTAATTAGAGAGGGAAGTGACTTGAACTAGAGAGCTAGCCATATAAACATTATGAGGGTGAGATTCTGAATTTAATTTCACTCATATTGAGGACTGAAGTAACCTTATCTACCTATATGTATGATAGGGATTCAATGAGGTTAAACACAAAAAGAGCTTATAACCATGCCTAGCACTTAGTTAAAAAAAAAACTGTTGTTATTTTCCACAGAACACACACACACACACACACACACACACACACACACACATTCATAAAGTACAAATGACCCTCTGTAGCCCGGGCTGTGAACACAGTACTTTCCTATGGTAAAGCAAGTCTTAAAAATAGGGTTTGGACTTAGACCTCTAAAAGGGGGAAGTACTTCTCTCCTTTGTTTTCCCCCACCTTGCCTATTAAGACCCAGGACAGCTTAGACACCCAACTCTCTTCTAAACTTTTCTTTGCTTCACATAACAAGGCTCAGCGTGAGAGAACAGAATCCAAGCACGTGAGAGACTGGACCACAAACACCTTTCTACTTGCCTTCAGCCTAGGGAGAGACAATGCTTATAGGGGGGAACCTGGAGTCCTGAGAGCACCTTGCACTGTTCCTAAGGGACTGATATGAAACACCCTAGAGTAAGAGACGGGAAAGAGCGAAACTTGCAATAATGGAGCTGCAACATCCTCGGCTCCCACATAAGAGGCAGCACAAGAGTGCAGTCAAGTGGACTGGATAGAGCATACTTTAGAGAAATTTCGCCAAAAGGAAAAGCAAAGATGATGGCCGCTTTTTTTAATTCCCTACCAAAAAAAAAAAGTCTCCAGAACTTAAAACTCTTTTAATCAGCTGAAAAACATACGTGGGCTTTACAGCTCCAAGACAGCTTGCACAGGCCCCGATAAATGCCTATCGCTCATTTGCATACGCTAACAGCTACACTTTAATCAGCCTCCTAATCCCTGATGGTATTAATGAATTTTTTATGCCTTTTTTTTTTAGTATCATGTTTGCTAATTCAAAAATGATCAGCGGCTTCTGTGTGCCTTTTTTTATGCAGGAAATAATGGGTGAGCTGGGTACTCCTGTTATCCTGTTCTCACAAATAATTAAGACTACAAAGGGTACAAATCAGTTTGAATGCGGTGCACAAAGGCATGGGCTCAGCAAAGGCCTTTTCTGTTTCTGTTTCTCCCTCCCCCAACCTCTAGTTTCTTCTTTTCTATTTGTTCCTTTCCTTTAACAGGAGGTGGTTTCTGAAAACACCTGAGCAGGCAAGGAGCTGACCCAGGCAAAATATGAATTCCTTATCACTCTCCACCCTCCTTACCACCACAACCTGCAAAACAATGCGAGTCTTCATCTGAGGGTTTGGCCTCCTCTCAGGACTAATGTTCAACGCCTAACTTGTAACAGAGAGGAAGGAGAGAATTTTTTCATGGGTGTCTCACCCACCTATATTTCACACCCTGAGCTGATTCCAGTTCCCAGTAATGACCTGCCAGGTCTGCCACCACCAGGAACAGGGAAATGAGGAAGGCCTTGCTCCAGCTTGGCTCAGAGCAGGCCAGGCCAGGCCAGCTAACAACACAACTGAGGATAAGGTCCCCATGGTTCATGCAGCTACAGCTCCTCTGAAAACAATGCCAAGATTTGACATTTTGGAGCTACTGGAAAGACAAAAACAGAAGGTCACTGATTAGTTCTTGAGAAATTTAAGAAAGGCCAGTATGGACAATGGAAATTTGCAATTAATCCAAATTGTTTTAGCTAGCAGAGTTACTAAAAAAAAAAAAAGAAATTCCCTATCTTTGTTTCGTCATCCTAGGATGCTGGACAGGTGAGGGCTCAAAATAATCAGTGAGAGAAGAAAGGAGAAAATAACAATCCTGAGCAACATATAGCCCAAATGCTAAGTAGTTGGCAAGAAAGCCTAGATACAACCCAGTGAAAGTACAAAAATAAGTAAATTAAATGGCAAATATCTATATAATTTATCAATGGAAAAGATCACAATGTAAAAGATAAAATAGTCAAAGCTTAAAATAAACATCTAAGGCAAGGGGTTATTTTGAAAATGCAGAGAAGGCATCAGTCATGCATGACTGTTATGCATAGAGAATACCTATATATTTATATAATATATTTTTAATTTATTCATTCAGGGAATTCTGAGAGAAATGATGAGACATTTGCTAACTCCTTTGCACTACAGAAGGATAAAGTGTTGCATGAATATGAAATTGGTACCAAATCAACAGCCTCCCTTGTTGGTGTAATGGCCTTCTGGGACCCTCTCACTCACCTGTAGACATTACAAAAAATGACTTAGATGTATGGACAACAGCAAACTACAGACATTTGGACAACAGCAAACTACAGAAATCTTAGTTTTGACATCTGCCCGTCTTCCTTAGTTAAGGTATTTTCTAAATCTGAGTAAAACATTTTTTGCTGTTACACTGAATTACTTTGAAGGGCTATGACTCTTAAAACATCATTGGTGAGATGTTACCCTGACATTGAGCTTATCTAAAAGTATGAAAGAGGATAGATCTAAGGATATAATTTGATTTAAAACTTATCAAAAGCCTAATATATTTTATAAGATGGAAGTATATTCTACATTTTGCCATGAGGATTCAGATATTTTTCATCCATTCAGATATTCTTTATTCATTTACCTCGTTCTCCCTCAGCTTTACCCATTATCAAAACATTTTAACACCCATGAAGACAACAATTTTTTACCAAATGTTATGCTAATCATCTTTGACAACTCAGCTTTAGAAGATCAGAAGACAGAAAGGTACTCGGCAATGGTTATTTTGTTGATCATTCTGGAGGAAAATTTGACGTATCTAGAAAATAAAATATAATGTTGAGTTCTTTTCTCCCTTCTACCTGTTTTACTGAAATTAGTGCAAAAAACTGATTAAGACTCATCAGATTCATGAAACTCACTAAAATTCCCTGGAAAGCTTTAACCAACATACCTCTGTCATGTCTTAGCCTCTGAAGTATTGAGTTAATGAGTATAAGGTGAACCACTTATCTATGGTAAATTTATGATCTGCCCAGGTGATTCTAAAGGTGTTGTCCTACAGCCAACAGGCCAGTTAGGTGAATCATATTCATATGAAACTGTTGCAGATGATATATGTTCCAAATGATACCAACTAAAGAAGTAATGTCCCCAAATTAAAATGATAAAAAAAAATCCTAACCCAACAATCATCATCAGTATGTTTTATTTCAAGCATACATATTCGAAACTCCATAATTTTATTTTGGTTTCAAAAGTTTGTCCAAGAACATCCATTTATACTCATAAAGTATAGGAGGAACTTCAAGAAGGCATGTATGCATTCAATGTCGTTGAGTGTGCTTTCCATGTCATATTCTTCTGAGAAGCCCACACCAAAAAACACAATTTCTATTTGTGCTCTTTCATGTCTGAAAACTAAAAGTCTTCAAAGAACATTTCGTTTCTCTACACCAAATCCTTATTTTTTTTTATATTTAGGGCTATACCCGGTGGAACTCAGGGCTAACTCTTGGCTCTATTGCTCAGGGATCACTCCTGGTGGTGCTCAGGGGACCATACATGGTGCCAGGGATACAACCAGGGTTGGTCACAAATGAGGCAAGCATTTTTTCACCCCTGTGCTCTCTCTTGGGCCCACTACATCCAATTTTGAAGGCAATATCAGAGCAACAGATGCACTGCCCTGTTTTCATGGCCAAGAGTTTCTGTTCATTTCCTCATAAGTTAAAGAGACATGCTGAAGTTGGTTCTATAACATAAGGTGTCATAGAAGGAGCTTGAATCACAGAGAAAAATAATCTGCATCATTTTCAATTTACTGGTTTGGGCATATCAAATACGCGGGCCGGACAGCTTGCCAGACTCTGCCGTGCATGCAGTATACTCTCAGTAGCTTGCCGGGCTCTCTGAGAGGGGTGGGTAGAGTATTCTTGGTAATTTACAGATAAATCATGGGAGGGAGTTCAAGATGCCACTCTGTGTAACGTTCATTGATTTAAAGAAATCCTTTGATTCTGTTCAGACAGAAGCGGTCATCGAAGCCCTAGCCAAACAGGGAGTTCAAACCCAATACACAAGATCCTTCATGAGCTGTATTACAGATTCACCACCAGGATCTCAAGGAAGTGATCATTGATGTCAAAATAGGGGTTCGTCAGGGTGGTACCATTTCACCAAAATTCTTCAGCGCCGCCTTCGAGAACATCATGCGACAATTAGAATGGGAAGGAATGGGAGTTAAGATAGACAGTCGGCAACTACATCACCTCTGCTTCACTGATGACATCGTTCTAATAATACCAAACATTAGCCAGTGGCGGAAATGTTGGCTGACTTCAACCAAGAATGTGGAAAGATAGGTCTACAGTTGAATCTCAACAAAACAATGTTCATGAAAAACGAACTAGTTCCAGAGGCCCCATCCACTCTCAACGGAAAAATCATCTCTGAATGCATCAATTATATGTACCTAGGTCAAGAACTCAACATGATGAATGACCTAAAACCTGAGCACAGGAGAAAGACAGTGGCATGGAAAGCCTTCAAGAGCATCGAAGAAATATCTAAAGGATAAAGAACCTCTGGCTCTGGGTACATCTCTTCGACTTCCACCATTCTCCTTGAATTAACATATGTCTCAGAGACCTGGGCCCTATGAAAGCAGGATGAAAACACTATCCAGGTCTCCCAAAGAGGAATTGAAGGAGCTATGTTTGGAATATCATCCGGGTCTCCCAAAGAGGAATTGAAAGAGCTATGCTTGGAATATCATGCCTCACTCAAGTGAGAGAAGGAGTCCAGAGTCCAACCTCCATTGATGATCCAGAGTCAGGGATGCTGTCTCATTTGCCAAGGTGTCGAAAATCAGATGGGCTGGACATGTAATGCAATTTGGAGACAACCGCTGGACTAGAGCCGTTACCGACTGGATCCCACGGGATGCCAAAAGATCATGTGGCCACCCACCGACAAGATGGTCAGACCTCTTTGTCAAGATCCTGAACAAATGGTTTGAGGCTCTTCGTATTCCTGGAGCAACCAGATGCCATTGGGCTACACTGGCACATGATAGGGTCAAATGGAAATGTTACTGGCACCTGCTCGAGCAAATTGAAGAATAACGGGATGTCAAGTGATCAAGTGATCATTTTCAATATTACCAAAATCCTCTGTGAGTTGACTCTCAAAACACCAAGGAGATGGCAGTATCATAAAAATTTGATCTATTTCTTGTTTAAGCCACACAAAACTAAACCACACCATGGAGAGGGAGTATTGTTCCATAATAACTGTATATTCGGAGCAATTTGCCTAACAGTTTCCCGAGTTCATTTTTATCTTAAGAGGAAGCTTTATGAGATAAATTTAAATAAGAGAAAACTGACCCTGCGGCTCCTCCAAATGTGAATAACTGAAATGAAAGAAGTGGTGAATACTCAAACTGACTTGTATTGTTCTTGATGACAGGAACTCCTACTGGCTTACATTTAATCCAAAACCCAAGCCTCAGTCCTCCATAACTCCCCACATACATAAGTCTCCCATCTTTCCATAAAAGGTAACTGATTCACATCTTCCCTCAAGGGAAGAAGTCATGAGTTTGTTTCATCATGGTACCAAAGCCGTAGCACAGCATCTAATTCACTTTCCCCATAGGGTCTTCCCGAGCTCTTCCAGGAGTGACCCCTGAGTGCACAGCCAGGAATAAGCCAGATGTGCCCCCACCACCAAGAAAAGTTTGTTCTGTTGTAAGTGGGTATACAATGATGACTTTTTTTCTGTTCTTTCCAAAAAATAATTTAAAGCAATACACCTTATGCACTTAATCATAGAGAATCTTCTAAATGTATCCATTGGTTCATTTACTCACTAATAAGCATCAGGACTTATTCTATGCAAAACTCTGCCACAAGATTATGTTTTTCTTGGCCTTTTTGACCTTTCACCTTTGTATAATGAAATTCTCTATCTATCTAGTTGCTTTTCTACTTAAGTTTAATGGGCATATCTGAAACAGTTTCATATTGGTTCACAGACTCATACCCATCACTATGATTTTTCTCTCCTTCCCTTATCCATGGCACTGATGGTTATTTGTTCTTTTCCAATGGCATTGTGATGTAACTCCAAAGTCTCTCAGGATGACACACATGTCCACGGAAGGTGTCTGTGACCCTCCAGTATCACTCATGACCTACACATATGCTTTTCACCTTAATTTTTTCCTCCCTTCTGAAACTTTTCAGAAGTCATCTCTTCTTTGTCACTCAGGTGTTGGTGTTGGCTGTTGTTAGCTGTTGTCTTTACTTTGTTTTCCTTAGAGTTTCTTGGAGGTTTTTTCAATAGTTTTGTCAAAAGAAAAAACCTAAAAATTTCTAACTTGGGGTGCAGGCTTCCTCTTGTGTGTCTTTCCTCAGCAAAGGGTCCCGTTGTTTATTGGCATTTTTCTTCAGGAGTGCTCATGTCTGTTCCACATGTGAACTCAAAATTGCCAGGAAGGTTAATACCTGACTCAGATAGTTTGTGACTGGTTGTAGTCAGTCTGTAATGGTGTGCTCTGGCATTTGGCATCTTGCAGTAACAAGTTGGTTTATTTGGGAGGGATTGGGTCAAGGAAAGGCCACACAGTACTTCACACATATTGGCACAGGAATGAATCAATTTTACTCTGATGTATATGACTTCACTTTCTTTAGGTAAATCCTGTGTATCTTTATGTTCAGTCTCATGCCCTATCTCCTGACAATCTTTAAAACACGCTTCAGGGGCTATGAGAACAGAGTGTCACCTCTCCTGGAGAATTGATAAGTCAAGAGGGCAGGAAGTTTTTTGGGTCCTGCCCCTCTTCCTCCCCCAGCACTTAGAAATGGACAACTCCAAGAGTGAGGCAGAGTCTTGAGACACCAAAGGGAGCTGTCAATCGAGGTTCTAGTCTTGGGCAACCCCAGACCCCCCAAACGAGGTAAAGCTGATCCAAGTGATGTCAACAAGAGTTACATCCTCCTTGGCCATAACAGTCATGGACGCCATTGGGATTGCCATTTAGGGCTGTCACAAGAGGAGGGGAAGGAGGAAGGGAAAGATGGATCGAGCCACCTGATCCCTATAGAAAGAATAATAAAGTTTGCAAACAGAAATTTTGACTGAGGTATGGATTACAGCTATTAAAACAGTTCTCCCCCTCTTTCTTATTTGAAGAGAGAATTAAAAGCAGGTTTTGAGAGGAGGAAGAAAACACTGTCAGCTCC
Organism: Cryptotis parvus; assembly: GCA_021461705.1. NCBI lineage: Eukaryota > Metazoa > Chordata > Mammalia > Eulipotyphla > Soricidae > Cryptotis > Cryptotis parvus. The sequence goes on along the minus strand of JAJIBD010022315.1, from coordinate 39,731 downwards.
ACACACAGGCTGGCTGATTTACACAATCCATTCGGGCCATTAGTTTTCATTAAAGATCAAATGGAATGGGTACTTACTTACTAAGAGGCCTTTGGGGAACTGAATTGCAGAGAAGAAAGAAGATTAAACTTTACATTCAGCCCAAAATTTAATTCACAAGTAATCAATCGCATAATGGGCCAGCAACTGTAGCTGGGTGATTGAAATGAAATTACCATATTTTTAATCTTAATTTTCCACACTGTTTATCTGACACTGTCAATATAAAAATACAAACAGATAATGAAATAGCATTATATTGACACTACAATCATCTCTTGAGCAGCCCTCAGTGATTAAACTGCTGGAATGTTTGATTACATTTTGTTGGCTGACATTACAAATGACACGGATGCTTCAGTGAGACTAGCTGCAGGCTGGAAAATGAGCCCATCCATCAAGAGCGCCTGGCAGCTACCCCCTTTCAGTCAATAGCTGCCAGCATCGGGCACTTCTGTCAAAACGTTTAGCAAACAGAAAGGGGAGAATAAAAGGAGAAAAAGAGAGAGCGAGAGAGAGGCAGAGAGGCAGAGGGGGAACAGGCAGGGAGAGAGCCCAGACAGAAGGAGAGAAAGCCCAGGCAAGGGAGGAGGGCCAAGCAGCCGGAGCTTGGAGCTTACTGCGGGAATAAATACTTACATAGGGATTTGAGGGACTAAGAAATGAAATTTGACAGATTCTGTGTCATGTTCTGGCAAGGCGTTGTGATAAGAGGTGCTTGTAGTGGCCTGAATAACACACAGGACAACAATGCACTTGCTAGCCATTATGGAAACAGATGTTCCTGCAATTAGAATCAAGCCTGCACGGGGAGGATTTGCTGCTATGCGACCATGGGAGTGGGAGGTTGAGGGGGTGCAGCAGAAGGGGTGCACAGGAGCAAGAACCCTGCACCAAGAGCTCGCTTGGGGGGGTTGGGGCATCATCTGCGCTGTGCACTCATTGGGTCCAACGCCTCTTGGAGGAAGGCCAAGGGCAAGTCCGCATTTGAAAGGGCGCTGCTGAACCCAACATCTGTGGAAGGTGGGCCATGGAGAACAAATCTCTGTTATTTCTACTTCTCCCTCCCTCCTACTATTCTTCCCTGCCAGCTCCCTCCAACCACTGCTGTGGCAGAAGTCCTTGTCCCAGTCGTTGAGACCCCAGGGCTTGAGACCCCAGGGCTTGAGACCCCAGGCTACTCTGGTCCGTGCACTGCAAAAAGAGTTCCCTAGTACAGGAAGTCAGATATGCTGAAAACCAACCTCGACCGTAATGTTCTGACCTGCCAGGGCTCCTTAGCTGTCCAGGACAGTGGAAACAAGGATCTGTGCACACGCCACATTTCCCAGGGGTCTCTACAGTCTCTCCAAGTTACACAGCAAAGCGCGGAAGACAATTCTGCGAGGAGGCTACTCCCAATCCCAAATTGGTTTGAAATCGTCAGGGGAAAAGTGGACCATATTGTTTGGTTCCAGTGGGCAAAACCTAGTTTTGTTTACTTCAGGTCATTTTGATCTTCACCTTCCTGGAAGGTGGAGTCTGGGATCTTACACCTGCCTGCTGTATCTCAGCTGGGTTCCAGTTGTCACTACCCACAAGCTAGGGAGAGGTACTTTTAGTCTTTGAAAATGAGCTGTTTGCATTGGATGAATGATTGGTGGCTCACTCCTCTGCTTATTCAAATAATGGCTGCACTCCTGCACCTCTAATTAGCTTTTTATTCAACAAACATTCTACTGATAGCTTTCCATGGTCAGGCTGTTTTAGGGCTTCAAGGGTGAGAAATGCACCTTCTTTGCTCTCAAGAAGTTTGCCTTCATAAACATGGGCTAATGGGTCATTAGAAATTGGGAAGGTGAGAATGACAGAAAGAAATCTTTTTCTAATGGTAATATCTGAAGTCAGTTTTGAAGTCAAGTAGGAATTAATCTGATTAATGAGGGAAAAGTAGGTGGTACTAGACAAATATAAATCAGGTATAAAAAGGCAGAGGTGTGGAGCAGTCTGTTTTATTCAAGGAACGTTAGGAAGTCGGCTGTTTCAGGAATCAGCTAAAGGAAGCTAAAGAAATTGGTGTAAACTAAATTGGTGTTTTGGGAGAACAAATGTGCTAAACTAACGGATCTTGAAAAAATTATGCCCAAAATTCTTGGAGTCACTAAGAAAAGTGAGAGCAGGGATTATGTGATGTGAACAGATTTCTCTATAAATTAATTTGATTATAATCTAGAACACTGATCGCCAGGAGTTTTTGGTTTTATTCTTTTAAAAGATCTTAAGAGTCAAGTGAAACATATATCAGGAGGTCTTGTCAAAGGTGGAAATTATCACAAACGTGTGGGAGTCAGAGGCTAGGTAAGACAGAAAATGGAACAGGGTGCTAATAATTGTCGAGGGTACTAATGCCAACCTAGAACTGAGCATTAAATAGAGGCAAAAGGATACACATGACAACCCTTTTAATGTATGTTCTGTAATCCATAGTCTGGAAGGGAAGGAAAAGAGAAAGAGAGAGAAAGGGAAAGAAATAAAGAACCTGCCATGGAGGTGGGCTGGGGAAGGGGGAGGGAACCGGGGACGTTGGTGGTGGGAGATGGGCACTGGTGGAGGGATGGGTGCTGGAACACTGTATGACCAAAACCCAAATATGAACTTTTTAATTGTATATCTTTTTATTTGTATATCTCACCGTGGTATAATAAATTACTTAAAAAATAAAAAATAAAAAGATCTTAAGAGAACATCTGCTGGTATTTTCATTAATGAGGACACAAACAGTAGTGGAGTTCTCAGAAAGTGTCCTCCTTTACCTTCCTGGATTTATGAAGACTCACCACCCGGTCCTGCAAAGGAGCATCTCTTGGAAGGGTCCTGCTGAGATAGAAAATCACCTTTGTGCTTTCCCCTGATCAGAATTGTGAGACTCTTCACTTGTTAGTGTGACAGATACATGGCTCCAAAGTCACAACAGCCACAGACAGAAATTTCAAGTAAATTTTCATTCTAAATCCTGTACTAAACATAGAATATACTTGCCTGTAGATTATTTCAAAATGCACAATAGTCTTAGTAGACACCAAACATGGGTGTGGAGAAACATAGTAAGGGAATAAGATATGGCCAAAGGTAACAGAATCTGAAAACTGGTTTACAGAACTGAAAACTGAGCTTTCCAGTAGGGGGTTCAGTGTGGGAGGGAAATGAGGAGACACTGAGATAATAGCGGAGGGAGGAAGAGACACTTTGGTGGAGGGTATGAGGCGGTGGAAAGTGTGTGCATGAAACACTGTCATTAACAGTGTTACCAATCACAGAGCCTCAAAATTTTTTAATTAAAAAATTAAATTTAAAAAATTTATTTTGGGGGGGGAAAAATAAACGCTGAACACATCCAGAAACAAAAGTTGATATATAAGCTTAACCCCTTGTTCTATCAACCTGAAAATTAAAAATAACAACAATACAACTCTAAGCATAGCATGTTTTTCTCTGTAGAAAATGTTAGATATGGGGCCGGAGCGATAGCCCAGCGGGTAGGGCCTTTGCCTTGCACGCGGCCTGCCTGTGCTGGCCCGGGTTCGATCCCAGGCATCCCATATGGTCGCCCGAGCGCCGCCAGGAGTAATTCCTGAGTGCAGAGCCAGGAGTAACCTCTGAGCATCGCCAGGTGTGACCCAAAAAAGAAAAAAAAAAGAAAATGTCAGATATATATACAGGTAAAAACAGAAATCACCCAGTTTCACCTTTTAGAGATGACTAACATTCTAATGTATTTCCTTCCAGTTTGTTTTTCCCATGAGTGCATTGGATGGAGCTGTAGGAATTTAGAATTAGCAATACTAGAATTTCATACCTTTATGAAATGTTTTCTATGTCTTCCATTTACAGAATAAACAAAACTATTACTATACTACAGCTTGCTCAACTGACATCATGCACATATGACAGTTTCATCAGATTTCTTAAAGATTAAGGTTTTTCTGGCAACTTGAAAGCTAGTTTTACAGACATCCTCTCTTACGTGTTATTCTTACTATTAAAGAGCATTAAAGTGAAGCTCTTTAGTTCATATTATGCTATTAACATTTCCCGTGTCATTAAGACATGGGGTAATGCAGAAAATGGGTCATGATCCTTAGCAATTACCTTCTTCCTTTCTTGTCTGATGGAGCATCTGTTGCTTATACTTCATCATGGAGTTGCTTCAGAAATTAAATGAAATAAAGTATATTAATCAATATAAAAAAAAAAAGATCAGTCTTAGAGATCTGCTACCTTTGGCCATTTGTTTTGAGAAATGGTCTACAGCACAAATAGATACATCATCTAGAGTAAAAAACTGTCTACATTTGTTACTGAGTCCTGATCTACAGAACCAAGTTTAGCCTGGTGGGGATGTAGGGGGGGCTAATACGTTGGAGACTTGGAGACTCTGGTGTTGGAACATTGTGTACATGAAGCCCTATTCTTAACAGTATTGTAAATCATGATGTCTAATTTTTTTAACTTAAAAATCAACACCTCTTTCGAATCCTCTCTTGCCTTTCACCCATCAAAAAGAAATTCTCTCTTTCCATGGATCGATAGGTTGGTAGATAGCTGCCCACAATTCATGAGCTTGTTTGAATATTTGCTGCCCTTTGATGAGCACTCAGGAGTAGGGTCTCTTGGTAACAAACGCAACAAAAAGTAGAATGATCATCAGAGAGATGGTATAGTGAGGAAGTCACTTGCCTTGCACATGGCTGACCCAATTTCTGTCCCTGGCTCTGCAGATGGTCCCTTGAATCCCACCAGGAGTGATCCTGGAGCACAAAATGGGGAATAAGTCCTGAGAACTACCTGGTGTGTTCTAAAAAAAAACAAAACCACAAGACACACACACACACACACACACACACACACACACACAGAGCCAGGCATGTATGTTACTCTTGATCACTACCAAAAAAAAATTTTAATAAAGGAAAAAAAGAAGGCAGAGGATTAAATAATGATGATGATGATAAAGATAGATCCAGTCAGTGCAGTGGTTAGAACATAACCCAGGTCCTATTCGTGCCACCATGTGCTCCCCAAGCATTCCCTATGTGGCCTGGAAGACCCTCTAGTACAGCTGGGTGTTTTCAGGAGGTCCCCAGCACCACTATGGCAGCCCAAATATCCCTAAAACCACAGAGCTCAAGGAGGATTTTGTCCGAGGGTCCTTGCATTTGAACCAACAGTTTGGTTGGCTGAGAATTTCAGGGGGCCCCGAGGTTCCCTGACATGGTAGAGTTGTTGGTAGACTCCCCCAATCAAATAATAACCTGTTAAAATAGCGTTGATAGAAAGTTGTTCATTTTTTCCTTTTAAAGACTAGATATTAGGCTTCCAAATAAATGGCTTCTGTCATGGCACATGTCCAGAAAAAACAAAGCAGCCTAATGCCCTCTCAGTCATGGTCATCTGAACTGCTGAAGGACAAGGAATTCTCTCCCTGTTCCTTACTAAGGTACCAATAGATGACAGTGACAAAGTGTTTTCTATGCAGCTGTTTCAATTTATCCATTTCCATTGGTAACTGCAGTTTTTAAAAATATACCTTAGGGCTTTCTCCTTGACCCACAAAACAGCACAGTGCACGCTGTGTTCTTTGGGGAGCAGCCTCCCGAACCTTTGTGTGCTAGGAGCCCGTCATGGGAAGTTTGATTCATCTCACCGGGAGTGGTTGGGGGCGATTCTAGCCTGGGCTTCCACTTCCTCCTTTAATGAAGTGGCTCCTATTTGGATGATAAGGAGCCACTGAAAATTGGGAACCTCTTACAAATGCAAAATGCCCTTTTATATAGAAATGTATATCTTATGTTGGAATGTGTTCTGTAATATTATTCCAACATAATAAGGGTCCTACAAGGAGTTTATAATAACTCGGGAAATGTTTGGGAAATAATGTTAACTTTAAAGCAGAATGTGAAATTATATATACAGGATGTCCTCAATTCTGTTTTTAAAAGTATACATAGAAAAAAAGAAAGACAGTTTTCTCATTTAATCTTCCCAACAACCCTGTGGTATTATTGTGTGGAATTATTAAATAATTTGCCCAAAGCCACATAGTTCTCTATGCTCCTCAATGTCACAATGCATGTATAGAGGTTTGATTGTGCATATATTTCCTCTGCAAGGCAACTTAGGGGAGAGGGAAGAATATTTGATCCTGTCCTTCCAGGTAACTGACATAACTGTCCTTTCCTACCATTGTGGGGTCTGATGTAGCCAAGTGACTTGCTTTAACCAATGACATTTGACTGAGCTAATATTTGCCTGCCAGGTGTAAACTCCAGGAGCCAATGTGCAGGCCCCATTCCCCTAGCCTTCTGCCTAAAGACGGACCATCCTGCAGAGAGAGGTTGCCCTGTTTACTAAATCCTGGAAGATGGACAATGAGAAACATAATTGAATATGGAATGAGTAAGAACTAGAGATGAATTGTTTTTTTAAAGATCTATTTACATTTTATTTTTTTAATTTTTTTATTTTTACAATTACAAAGATATACAATTAAAAAGCTCATATTTGGGTTTTGGTCATACAGTATTCCAGCACCCATCCCTCCACCAGTGCCCATCTCCCACCACCAACGTCCCCGGTTCCCTCCCCCCCCCCCCCCAGCCCTCCTCCATGGCAGGTTCTTTATTTCTTTCCCTTTCTCTCTCTTTCTCTTTTCCTTCCCTTCCAGACTATGGATTACAGAACATACATTAAAGGGTTGTCATGTGTATCTTTTTGCCTCTATTTAATGCTCAGTTCTAGGTTGGCATTAGTACCCTCGACAATTGTTAGCACACTCTTCCATTTTCTGTCTTACCTAGCCTCCTGACTCCCACACGTTTGTGATAATTTCCATCTTTGACAAGACCTCCTGATATATGTTTCACTTGACCTTGGATATTGGTATCATAATATGTACATATATATTTATGTTATGCAAATAAATGCAGTCATTCTGTATCTGTCTCTCTCCTTCTGTCTAATTTCACTCAATATAATCTTCTCCATGTCCATCCATTTATAGGCAAATTTTATAACTTCATTTTTCCTAACAGCTGCATAGTATTCCATTGTGTAGATGTACCAAAGTTTCTTTATCCAGTCATCGATTTTCGGGCACTCTGGTTGCTTCCAGATTCTGGCTATTGTGAATAATGCTGCTATGAACATAAAAGCAGGGATGGTGTTTCCGCTGCGTATTTTTGGTTTCCCAGTGTAGATTCCCAGGAGTGGTATGGCTGGGTCAAATGGGAGTTCAATTTCTAGTCTTTGGAGGAATGTCCATATTGTTTTCCAGAAAGGCTGTACCAGCCGGCATTCCCACCAACAATGGATGAGTGTCCCCTTTTCCCCACATCCACGCCAGCACTTGTTGTTCTTGCTCTTTTGAATATGTGCCAGTCTCTGTGGTGTAAAGTGGTATCTCATTGTTGTTTTGATTTGCATCTCTCTGATGATTAGTGATGATGAGCATTTTTTCATGTTTTTGGCCATTCGAATTTCTTCCCTTGCTGAAGTTTCTGTTCATTTCTTCTCCCCATTTTTTGATGGGGTTGTTTGTTTTCTTCTTGTAAAGTTCTAGCAGTGCCTGATATATCCTGGATATTAACCCTTATCAGATGGGTATTGGGTGAATATTCTTTCCCATTCTGTGGACTGCTTTTTGTATCTTGTATCTTTAAGCCATTGAGATTTGGAGGATTTTCACCACAGTATAACTTAGCCTATTCTGGATGATCCAAGAGCAACAAATATTGGGGTCTATGGCATCAACACTCCCCAATGATATCTGATAGTTTAAATGTGAGGTATAATGATACTCATAGTAGAACCAGGCCTGCACATCAACACAACTCATGACATCACTTTCATGCTTTAAACTCCCCTATATTAAACTGACTTTCATACTTTAAAACAAGAAATATATCTCACATAGTGGTTGTTAGGTGTGAGGGCAAAAAGAAAAGTTGTTCTCAACAAGACAATACCTGTAAAGAGTTGGTCTTTAGGAGGAAAAGAATTGCCTATTTAAGATGCTTTTCTCTATACAAATGAATTTTATAAAGATGCTTCAATCCTGTTCTATTTGTTAATCAATGCACAGTGTGAACTTTCTTGTTCTAGCAATGAATAAAAAGATTATGATAATCATTTTCCTTTAACCAAACAGTAATAAGCAACATATAATATTGTTTTATATATTTATATTTTATATATTTATTACAATATATAACATTAAGTTATATATTTAAAAGAGGAAGAAGTGCTTATTATCACTTTAAAATTTAAATGAACAGAAGATAACATAATTGAAAAACATTTAGCAGATGCAATAATGGAAATTCAATTGTGCCTGCGTGATACCAGCCCAAGGAATAATGAAATAGAATTAAGAAAAAAATGTAATTTGACTTTCTTATATTCCAAAATCCTACTCTGTAAAATATAATATTATCCTGTCTTCAACTAACTTACAATCTAAGAAACTTAAACCATACCGGAGACTCAATGGCAGCTGAAAGTCACAGTGTGACTTTCAGAATATTTCCAGAATTACATAACTTGTACTTATACTGCTCCCTTGATTAAAAAATTTTCTCTTTTCTCTTTCCATTACTCATCATGGATTTGCTCTTTTCTCTTTCCATTACTCATCTACAGACTGTCTTCCCATTCATCATCGATTTGCTGGAGCAGGCCCCAGTAACATCTCCATATGTCCTGTCTCATGCTAGTAGAGCCCAAGGGCATCTGCTTGCTCCAGGAACATAAAGAGCCTCAATCCATTCCGGAATGAGATCTATAATTATTACTGGTATTTGGCATATCAAATACAACACAGATAGCTTGCCAGACTCTGCCATGCAGGTAGCATACTCTTGTAGTCATCTCTAAGTCCAGCATTTATTGATGAACTGCCCGTCCGCAAGTGATAGCCTGGTCTTCTGGGTGGAGTTCTGACGAGAGAGAAGTCTGGATGTGGAAAATGGAGGCCCTCATGGAGTGGGGGTCGTCTGGCTTGTTGCAAGGCTCTGCTGGGGTGGCGGACCAGGGCTAGAACCCACCATCCCTCCTGGGCACCTCATGAGCGGCGGGCACAGGGAGAGCCAGTAGCAGCTCTGCCCCATGTCTGTGATGATGACATCAGATTTTCCATCTACAGACATAAATGGAAATTTGTGGAAATGTGACACATTTCAATCAAAATAAGTTTGCTTAGTAGTAGAGGTTCTGAAGAAACAGGAAAAACTTTTATCCCCTTTCCAATGATAGATCATACCTTTGTACTTCCTTCTTAAGATTCCAAGAGAGTGAAGTTTTCATGTACTGGTCAGAGTCAAGGATATTCCTTATATATTTTAATAATTGCATAGGCAACCATGACTTAAAATAACATGACTTCAATCCCAGAGTCAGATTTACTTTCCCTTAATCCCAGAGGCAGATTTACTTTGACAGATACAAATACTGCATCTAGGAGTGCTCTTACTGGCCCCCTTAATAAATTCAAATTTCATTTATCTAAGGTTAATGATGAGAGAAGCATCAGTGGGTGGTGTTTCTGTGCTTCCCAGCCCCAATAGGTCTGCAAAGATTGACTTCCCACTGGGGAGGTCCCTGCCCACCTTTTTATCACTGTCACTTACCTTGGAACTCTTCCTGTTTCAATACCAAAACTCAAAACATGGCAGAAGTTCCTTGGGTCTCTCAGCACCTCTCAGAGACGCTTCTCCCAATTCTTGCCTGGTAAAAACTGTCCACCCAGTTAGTTATAGAGAAACTCTAGGAGATCTAAGAGGGAGGTCTTGTCAATGTTACTCCACAGAATACCCCACATGACAGGATTGCAAGAAGCTCATTTATCTTGCCTTCTCCAGTAGACATACCAATTGGAAGGTCAACTGAAGGCCAGAAAAATCTTCCTTTACCCCATTCTCTTAGTCCGGCTGTAACCAAGAAGCCAAATTTGGAGTCACTCCAGATTAGATCATGGCATTCATGTAAACCAGTATTTCAAATGCAGAAGAGAGGGTAGGGTTAAAGTTGTATCTTCCCAATCTTGCCCACTTGTACTAGTCCAGTCAGTCTAGTGATGCTTTGCAGTAGCAAGCAACATTTCCCATTTCACAAAAGCTCTATAACAGGCTTTTCCAAAACTCATATCATTCCACTATTATTTCATATTGCTGTATCTTTTCAGTGTGCCTATAATTTTTGTTTTTTACTCTTTTGGTCACACCCAGAGATGCTCAGAGCCAGATGTTACTCCTGGCTCTGCACTCAGGAATTATTTTTAGTGGTGTTCAGGGGACCATACAGGATGCTGGGGATCAAAACCAGGTTGGCCATGTGCAAGGCAAACTCCCTACCTGCTGTACTATCAGTGCCTACTTCCTATACTAACATGAACTATTTTGATATAATGAAAGCTTGACAATGCTCTTCCATTCTTCCACTGTGCTGGACGTGTCACTCTCCACTCCTCCACATCCCATAGGAACAATGTCCTTTAGAATCATTTATATAAAAAGCTTTGTTTCCCCACTGAGGGACAAGTACTTCAAATGTCCATAGATACTAACAATCATAGATCACATCATCATCCCCCGTCACTTGCCATAAAGCTCAGGAATCAAACCTATTAGTTTTGGGAACCGAGGAGGCATCTCCCGCTCCAGATCACATGTTGTGGCCGTGGACCCAGCAGAGCTGACCCATATTCCATAGTTTCCCAGTACAATACTGTTTTGCTTTCTGTGCTGCATATGGCATGGAAAGTCACAAACTAACCACATGCTTCTCTTGGATCCTGTTACAACCAAATATCTGACTTTTTTGGTGTGGTTAGGTTATCACTTCCCTTATTTCTTTTACTGAACCTTTTACTTTTTGTAACACATTTCTTTATCATCTATTTCAATCATTCATCTTCAATATTTTTTCTCTTCAAATAAGAAAAAAGGAAAGAAATTCACACTACTCATAACTCCTAGCTGATACATTGCCATAGATAATGAACTCACTCTCTTCCCGTGCACACGTTGAGTGCTCCTTTCTCTTTCTGGGCTCCCTACTCTGTTGAATTTCTCTAAATGCATTCATCTGTGAACACTGCTAAATAACAAGCGAAGATAGAGCAGACATTTGTCAATGTTCTAGGAAGACAAATAGAGATTTAAAACTGGTATTATAAAAAAGAAAAAATCAGGGACCAGAGACATAGTACAGCCCATAGGGCATTTGTCTTGAATGCAGCCAACCTGACTTCAATCTCTGGCATCCCATATGGTCACCAAGCATGGTCAGGAGTAACCCCTTCACATTGCCAGGAGTGACCCAAATATCCAAAATAAATAAATAAACAAAAATAAAATAAATAAATAAACAAAAAATAAAATAAATAAACAAAATAACTAATGAACTTTCAATTAAAAAATCAATAATGACTATCAAAAAATGGGAAGGAGAGATAAACAAATGCTTAAGACAGAAATGGTTAGTAGGTATATTAAAATATGCGGCATCACTGACCATCAAGGAAATGCAAATCAAAACGCAATGAGATATTACGTCCCTCCAGTGAGACTGGCACACATCACCAAGAATAAAACCAATCAATGTTGCTGTGGATGTGAAGGAAATCCTACCCTAATCCACTGGTGGTAGGAATGTTGCCTGGTTCAACTCTAAAAATAATATATGATCCTGAAATTTCATTTCTGGCCATCTATCCCATGGGCTCAAAACTCTATTCTGTAAAGACGTCAGGACTCCTAATTCATTGCAGCATTATTCACAATAGACAAAATCTGGAAATAAGCCAAGAATCCAAGAACAGATAACTGGGGAAAGAAACTATGGTACATAAAACACAATGGAATACCACTCAGCTCTAAGAAAAGAGGAAATCATTCCATTTGTATCTACATGGATGGAACTGGATGGTACCAAGCTGAGTGAAGTTGGTCAGAAGAAGAGGGACGAATGATCTTCCTCCATTGTGGGATATAAAGGAACGTAGTAAGGAAATAGCTAATGGCAAAAGACTACAAAATCTAATGGGTCTACAGAACTAAGTTTACCAAGGCAGGGAATTGGATGGGAGAGAACCTGAGATAATGATGGAAGGAAGCCGACTCTGTTGTAGAGTGTGAGGTTGAAGTGTTGTATGCCTGGAGCGCTGTCATTTAGAAATACTGCAGATCCCCATGACTACAATTAAATGTAATTAAATATTTTTATTTTACCAGTGTTTTGAATCACGGCATCAAAAAAGCTCTACCTTTTTCTAGTAATCTCTATATATTCAAAATATTTGACATTTGTTTTGTATAGCTGGAGGAAATAATGTTTATATGCTCTTGAACTTCATAGTAGAAAGCTGACAGGAAGGTAAGTTGATTTACAGTGGGCACCTGTGGCAATTTCCTCAATATTCTTTGTTCCCTTCTATCTTTTTCTCACCTGGGGATTACAGTTATTTCACGAAAACTGACTCGACTCTCTGGCCACAGGTGAAACGCAGGCTTTGTCTACGCACATCAGCATGCTCTATCTGACTATTGACCCGAAACAAAACTAATTACAAAAACTCTCTCTTTCCCAGAAACGGAATGTGAAATAAATCCTCCATTCGTAATTGCTATCACCAAAGAAACCATCTTGAAAATGAACCCAAAATATAAAGAATGGCAAAACACAAAACCAGATTCCTTAATGACATCATCATTAGGCCCCTAACCAACCCTTCTTTTTTTAAGTTTACGAATGAATACATGTTCTTTGTTATTTATGTTTACTACTTTCAAATAAAAGTATTCTGATATACTGATTCTATCTCAAAAAAATTTATGTAAATATGCTTGGAGTGTAGATAAAAGTTGGGGTTTATCTTTGCTACTTACTCCCTGTCCAATATAGTAACAACGTCAAGCAGATGGTGGTTATGGTGGTGTGCGTCTATGTAAGTATATTTCCCCAGATGATCAACACCAACAATCATCATTATCCCCATCATCTCAGTGGATGGGGCTATCATATGTAAATCAAATTCAGGTGACCAAAGTTTACAGCAACACTTGAAATTTAGTGTCTCAGAAGCATTTCATTTCAGTCCCATAAAAGTTATGGTATGCTGATTAAATACTGACTGGAGGCTGAAAGAGCACTTACACGAGGTTTATAGGGGTGGAAAGGATGCATTCTGTAGCCACCTAATTTTTTTTCAAAATATTGCTGTCCCAAAAGAGCCAAATATGTATTTCATGTGTTTCAAGTGAAGGAGGTTTGAGTTCTCTTTCTTTTTTTATAACGGTGGTTTTTTGCCAATAATAAAATGTAAGAGGGAAAGAAGCGATGATAAAAGAAATCATATTCCATTTCTAAAGGAAACATTTGTTGTCTACAGTTTCTTCACTTCTGTTTTTGAGGTGAAAGAGGTGATTCATTCCTTCTAGTGAACATTTTTCATGTTCACTAGAAGGGAATCTCCCAACTTTCCTTTTGTAGTGCCAGTCCAGAGTTTTAAATGTTTTGTTTTTCACTCCTTCGCCTCCTTTATTCTCTGACAACAACAAAGACCACCTGAATACATTTTGCAGGGGAAAAGGCCAAGCTGTCTCTCAGAGAGCACAAACTGTTCTTGGAGCTGCCGTGGAGTGCTCCTTACATAGAGGATAGGACTGAGGGAGGGACCAGGCTTGTGGGACCTGATGCCACATGAAAGAAAAGCAGCTTTAGGAGTAGGAGACTGAGAAGCTGTTGGGAGTTCCTAGTCCAAAAGACAAGTCACACAGAAGGAATTCTGAAGTCACATCTATAAGTCAAGTAATTGGTGCGCTGTAAAACTTCGAACTGTCTTTAGCTACTGTGGTGCTTCAGAAATAAGCCCCGGAATCTTCTCCTTAAGCAATAAGTATATCTTTTGGTGATTTTTTATTTCCAATATTTTCTATGAACAGTTTGAAATATAGTAAACTTAACTGTAGTTTGTACGCCTGTAAAACACCATCTAGAGCTGATTATTAAGAGTTGCTACGTTTTATTCCCATTTACCTACCCCTATAACCATTCATCAATCCATCTTAATTTTTTGTTCCATTTCAAGTAAGTTGCTGAGTGTACTTCACCCCTAAACAGTTCATCACACTCATCATTAACTAGAGTTCAGAGTTCAGTTTTTTCTGGATTAAATTTATAAAGACTGAATTGCATAAATTTTAAATGTATCACTGCATGTTAACAAATGTAAGTCCCTGTAAGGAAGAACCCTGTATGACTTGATTTCTTCCAACATGAGCTGTATCAGTAGTTCTCTTCTTCATTCATTTATCCAGCAAATGATTCCTGAGTTTCTATATGAGTCTGGTATTATGGCAAGCACTCGAGACAGAGCAAGGTGAGTGAGACATAGGAGCTCTAGGAGCTAACAGCTCAAGAAAGAGATTCCTATATTTGAATTTAGTTCATGAAGATGAGGTAAACCAAAGCAATAGAGTGAGGAGTGCGTTAAGAGGCCTTCATGCTGAGCGTTCTGAAAGATGAGGAAGAAAGAACCCAAACCTCGGGAACAAGAATACAAAACAGCCTAAAAGTCACACCCATGCACAACTTTTAGTACAGCTAAGATACAAGATGCACAAAATAGCAAAGAGACTAGAGTTACTTTCAGAGCCAGGGACAGGAGCACCACTGATGTCCTGCGAAGGAACTGATCTCCAGAGTGAGAGAGAGAGAGAAAAGATAAAGGAGATTCCAGCAGACTTCAGATCCAAGGTGGCTAGAAGAAAGTTCACTCCACTTTGGCCCCAAGAGCAATGAAGAAAGGGACTCACATGAACACTCTGGTGAGATGTGGAATTGGGCATTAAACTGTGGAAAATTTTGTTCATAATCCAGATTTCTGGACCACAAGAAGTGTAGAGGCTCCAGCTAGCTCCAGCTAGCTACCAAACAGAACATGGGACCCAGACACTGTCGAGCCTGGTGAAGAGGCTCAGAAGATAGCCTGGCCTCCAACCTCTCCTGACCTTACCACACAGGACTTTCATCAACAAGAACAGAGGAGCCAAAACAGAAGACTCAGATTCTAACATCGTCTTTATAAAAATTTTTATTAAAGAACTATGAGTTACAAAGTTCACATGGCCTCCCACCTACAAGATGGTCAGACTTCTTCATCAAGACCCTGAACGAATGGTTTGAGGCTCTTTGCATTCCTGAAGCAACCAGATGCCATTGGGCTACACTGGCACGTGATAAGGTCAAATGGAAATATTACTGGCGCCCGCTCGAGCAAATCAACGAATAATGGGATGTCAAGTGATCTAGTGATCAAGTGATTTACAAAGTTATTGATAATTGAGTTTCAGGCATATAAATCCCACCACCCACTGTCAACTTCCCTCCACCAATGTTCCCACATTCCCTCCCTACCTCAACCCCCAGCCCATCCCAACCTGTCAACTTGATAGACACGTTACAAAGTTTCAGTGGTTGCAGCTTAGAGCCCATGTTTTCAGTGTTGTTGAATCTGTTTGGATATAGGGCTATGGCACTCACTCATATAAAGCCATAACTGAAGTCCTGATGCCTTTTGATCTCTTACTGCTAGTTCTCTTCTTCCCAGTTTCTAACATCATTTTTAATGTGATCAGTTGCATTACGATCATTTGATCAGATCATCAAACAACTTCTTTTCAAAGTTTTCTGAAGGCTTCTGCTAGATTCTAACTAAAGCTAAATCTTGGGGGCTAAAGATAGTTCAAAGGACTAAAGCACATAGTTTACATACAGGAGTCCCGGGTTGAATCCCCTGCCGCTGCATGATTGTCCAACTATGAGAGAGAGACAGAGAGAGAGAGAAACACAGAGAGAAAAGAGAGACAGAGAGACAGAGTGACACAGAGAGAGGTTAGTAACTCAAACTGCTAAATCACTTTTATTTACAATGAAAGATTTTTTTTGCGATCACACAAATATAGATTTGTGTTTACATACACACACACACATACACACACACACACACACACACACACAACCTACTACGATCAAGGCTGAGTCTTCCTGTATGCTTACATCCTCCAGGTAAGCCATGTAAAATGTCCCAAGATAAAGGGCCAAATTCTCTTTTAATAGACTGGGGAATAATTGTGCTGTTGTATGACAGGCAGTAAAATCCACAGTGAACTATTAAATCAATAACAGTAAAATGCAGAAACTGCTGGCTTCAAATAACAAAAAATAGCCAGGGTGTCTCCGTTGGCAGGGGTGCCTTTGAACTAATGGATTTTATTTGTAATAGAGGCTGGAGTTACACAGTAAACAACATCAGCAAAAACAAAGGAGCCAGAAAGAATGGAGCTGGGAAGCCTGAGACTTGAGAAATGAAAAAAAAATAATTTCAGAAGGAGTTAGCATGTTCTGATATTTTGGGGATTTGTTTATTTTCTTTATTGAGGTAGCGGCTTTGAAATACTATTGAAGTCATTGTCTTACTATTGCAGAGCTACTTCACGAAACCCTACAGCTCTATTTCAAAATCCCTGAATTTTATGCCAACCAGATCTAAAGTTCCTGTAAATCAGTATGAACTACCTTGCTTAAATCTCAAAGAAGAGTTATTTTTGTATTATATAGCCTAATACAAAAAATAGGTTTATACCTAATTTTCCCAATGACGGCCTTTGTGGTGGTGGTGGGGGGGGGGGCAGGTTTTGGTTTATTCATCAGTAATTAGGCCAGAGGCATTTACTGCCTTTCTAACAACTCCCCAAGTTCTTCAAGAAATTTGGGACATAGTCTCATATCTACAGCTTATGAAGCAAACAACCAATCTTCTTTTTAATTTTTTTGTATTAAATCAGTTTGAGATAGTTTTAAAGTCGTCAGAGATTGGGTTTCAGTTACACACCCTTCACCACTGTACATTTCCCACCACCAAAGTCCCCAGTGTCCCTCCTTCCCCTATCCCCATTCCACCCCCAGTCTGCTTCCATGGCAGACATATGAGATTATTGCCCGTGGTCAATAGAAATGAGGGTTAGAAGGACGAGTACACAGTTGGAAGCGCATCACGGGTGGGGGGGAAGGGAAGAACAATTATGCAGAGAAGGGACCACTATGACAATGACGGTTGGAAATGGTCACTCTGGACAAGAATTGAGTGCTAAAAGTAGGTAAAGGGATATCTGGGAGAGAACAAAACAACCAATCTTTATCAAAAGCTAAAACTCCAGGGCCAGAGAGATAATATAACAAATAAGGCACTTGTCTTACTTGTTATATGTTGCATACAGCCAACCAAGGTTCAACTGACATATTGTTCACCCCAAGCACAGCCAGGAGTGATTTCTGAGTACTGAGCCGTAAGTAATCCATGAATATTGCCAGGTGTGCCCACACCCACCCCCAAAAAGCTAAAACTTTTAATACTAGGCATTTTTGTTTTCATTTAAAAAAAAATTTTTTTTAGAGATTAAACTTGTTGTTTCAAGTGCCAAAAAAAAAAAAAGTAAATTTCAGGAATCGAGTTATCTTACTCCTGTATAATTGACCCATGAATCTTTATAACTAAGAAACTTAAAAACACTTAGTTTTGGGGTTACATGTTGTGGTACTCCTTGTTGTGCTTGAGGACCATGCAGCACATGATTCAATCCATAAAGTGAATTGATTGAACTGTGATCTTGGTGTGGAAAGAACAATGCTCCAGATCTTTGATCTATCTCTCCAGCCCTAAAACCAAGAACTTTCCAAGCATCATCATAAATACTATTATAACACCAAAAATAATGAAAACCCCATTTTTTATTGACTGAAGCACATTAAGCAGCCCAAGTTTAGGGCTCAGCTCAGTTTCTCAGTTTCTCAGTTTCTCAGTTTCTCAGTCTCTCTCTCTCTCCTTCTCTTTCTCTCTCTCTCTCTCTCACTCTCTCTCTCTCTCTTCCCCTCTCCCCTCTTGCCTCTGTGTTGACATGTCCATGTATCTGGCCTCTTTTAGTAGAGACTTCAACATCTCAATATCATATTCTAAAAACTGATAAGTTTTTGTCCCAACTCACTCAAAAAGTTTTCATGACTGGGTTTCATCAGATCTACTTAACTGATATGAAATCAACATATTTCTAATGAAATATGTTGATTGGCCAGGTCATAATAGTTTAAAGAGTAAGGACTAGGAGAGAGGTTTCCCCTTAAAACTAGAAAGATTATTGCTAAACAGAGAGGGAAGTGATTAGAGACCAGTAAATAAAAAAAATTTTCCGTAAGGGTTTTCAAATGCCTCAAACACAGTGAAACAGAGCCCAAGAAAGAACAGATCTGCGTCTCAACTGGTCAAAGCATGCAGAAAATGTGGACCACCAGTCCCCTCCCCAGGTCTCTCCACTGAACCCCAGTATTCCACAGCTTCTCTCCCCTCCTTCCCGCACACCATCGTGTCATTCACACAGTGTGACTCAAAGCCTCCTTGCTGGTCTCTGGGACACATTGTTGCTCAGAAAGTGGGTATGCTCGGGTTGTGGACATGTAACCTTCATTTTCAGTTTATGCCCATAACAGTTCTTCATTCTGTTAACCCGTATGGATAACAGAAGAAAGCCATCAATGGCAGGCACAAGATTTTAGGATGTGTGTGGCCTGTACTTGTACAGCATTCACCAGAAATTGGGGGGCATAATGTTTACTGTACAGATTCATAAATAAAAGATTATTGACAGCTAGACAGACAGACATATGTGCTGAGGAGATTTGTGCAGGGGAAGTCAATCTTTCTGGCATGAATCCCAGCACCAACTCCACAGTGTGACCTTGAGCAAGAAGCCTACTCTCAGGGGTTTTGTGAGGACTGAGGAATAATGGCAGTAATAAGCACAAAGCCTGGCACAGGGTGAAGGAAGTCTTCCTAGTTATTGCCATTTTCACAGATTCTCTTCAGGAGTTTGGGTGGAGTCCCAACCCCACTCATCATTAATATGCTACAATCATTTGTTAGGTATATACCTGAGAACAGCAGTCCAGTGGCTGAAAAACGTAAACATCCAGCCTATAGGGCCCACCATACCTGGAGGAACACCAGAGAAACTCTAGTCTGCCCCAGGTGGCTTATGCATCTGCTACCAAGCAACTACAGACCAAACTCCGATTGGAGCATAATAATCATGCAACTGCTGTCATGGAGAATGACAGAAGGGAAGGTCATGCCACTCAGTCGAGCTGCGTTCCACAGGACTCTCCTCCAGGCAGCCAGTGCCTGAGTGCAGAGCCCAGGCCCGAATTCCCTCTCCACTCCAACACCAAGCACACGAAAGGCGCCATGAGCATTGTCCAGGGTGGGCAAGGGGCTGAGTACATTGTCTCTCCTTCTTTGGACTCACTACTTCAGTCCCCAGATAATAATAACTGTCCTGTATGGAGTACCATGTTTTCAAACCACTTACACTCTCTCAATTCCCCAGCCAGCCTCCATTCTTGGATGTAGAAATAAGTGGCAGCAAAGAGTTCACCTGAATATAAAAGCCACACACATGCCCTGCATCATGTTACCTCAGACACACTGAAAACTCAACTGCCTCCTTCACTCTCAAGAGAGATAGAGAAGAACAGCCCTACTTGTCAGCCCCAGAAAGAGAGTCACTTGACCACCAAATGTCGTAAAGAACCTACTAGAAAGCCCAGCCTTTCACTCTGATACCCGAATGGACCACACAAGTAAGGAAGCAGCTCAAATGAGCCGAAAGTGTCCGTTATATGGACCACTTCCCAATTCCTATAAGGAGCAAATTAGCCATTGTGAGACCATTTACACCATGGTAACTGGTGACACTGCTAATCAGGATTTTTCCTTTTTACTTGGAGTTTATTCTTTAGCATTCACCAGACAGCCACCACTACAAGTGATGTAGCATAAAATCTTACCATCCCAGGACAATGTTCCCATCAGTGTCCAAACATTTATGCTGCTACGAAAACTAGGAACATGTCAGATGGAGTCATATGTAGCCTTTGGGAGTCTAGACCTTTCCATGACTTGCTCTGAGTGTTACAGCTGTCATCTTGGAATTTTTCATTTACCAATAAACTCCTTAATCCACCTATAAAATATGATTCACATAATGAATACAGGTATTTCACCCAGTGCTGAAATCCAAAAGCAATTAGCCTTTTGTTTATTTCATGTGGGAGTTAGACTAAAAGCTAAATGAACGTACACAAAAAAAGAGCCAGGCAGTAGTCCAAATGTTTGAATGATGCACTAATTAAATTGTATAACAGAACTGCTATCTTTATACATACACTTTATTACAGGTTGGGGAATCAGCCAGACCTTCCAAATCACCCTCCAACAGAGCATTTCTTTAAAATTAGAGGAAAGGTACAGAGCAAGACTTTGTAAGGAAGATTTAGCTGTACATTTAGAAAGTAACAGGTAAGACTTTGGATGAAATTTGAAAAAGTCTCTATGTAATTATTCTCTTCCTTCTACTACAATACAATCTTAAGGCATTTAGAAGTCTGCTTATTCATGTATTCACTAAATATATAGGATGAAGCTTGGGATAGATGCTGAGAAAAATAAAAAAAATACTAAGACCTCATCCAACTCCTCTAAAAGTCCTCAGATAGTCCCAGGTTTGGATAGATATGTTTCCAAGAAGATACTCCTAAATGTACACCAAGGATTTTTTGTGGAGGAAAGAAGAACTTTATTACTGCCTAATTGTTAGTACCAAAAACTTCCAGCTCACAGATACTTATGTGAGCCATGCCCTATTCTAAGAACATGGGAAACATATTTGAACAAAACAAAGATATTTGTTTCCATAAGAGAGTAGCAATAAGTGGAACAATGTCAAAAGAGCACTAACAAAAAGTGTTAGAAATGCATGGGCGAGCAAGTAAAATGCAGTCAGAATACAGGTGGGAAATAAGCATCCCAGGAAAATTAGAGAGGATAAATTCAAGTGTTAATTACATTCAAGGAAAAATTGCACTATTCAATATATTAAAGAAAAATAATTCTCAAATGGGCCAGAGATACAATATAGTGGGGTAGAGCACTTACCATGTATGTAGTCAACCAGGGTTCAATCTTCTACATTGCATATGGGCCCCTGAAAACAAAAGGGAGTGATCAATGAACACAGAGCCAGGAGTAAGCTTTGAGCAGACCTGGGTGTGGAAAATGGAAAAAGGAGAGGGAAGGAAGGAAGGAAGGAAGGAAGGAAGGAAGGAAGGAAGGAAGGAAGGAAGGAAGGAAGGAAGGGAGGGAGGGGAGGGAGGGGGGGGGGGGGGGGGGGGGGGGGGGGGGGGAGGGAGGGAGGGGGGGGGGGGGGGGAGGGGGGGGGGGAGGGGGGGGGAGGAAGGGAGGAAGGAAGGAAGGAAGGAGGAAGGAAGGAAGGAAGGAAGGGAGGGGAGGGGAGGGAGGGGGGAGGGAGGGGGGGGGGGGGGGGGGGGGGGGGGGGGGGGGGGGGGGGGGGAGGAGGAGGAAGGAAGGAAGGAAGGAAGGAAGGAAGGAGGGAAGGAAGGAAGGAAGGAAGGAAGGAAGGAAGGAAGGAAGGAAGGAAGGAAGGAAGGAAGGAAGGAAGGAAGGAAGGAAGGAAGGAAGGAAGGAAGGAAGGAAGGAAGGAAGGAAAGAGGGAAGGAAGGAAGGAGGGAAGGAGGGAGGGAA
The DNA here is from genome assembly GCA_021461705.1 of Cryptotis parvus. Taxonomy (NCBI): domain Eukaryota; kingdom Metazoa; phylum Chordata; class Mammalia; order Eulipotyphla; family Soricidae; genus Cryptotis; species Cryptotis parvus. Next base: position 18,007 of record JAJIBD010022315.1, on the reverse strand, counting down.
GGAGGGAGGGAAGGAAGGAAGGAGGGAAGGAGAGAAGGGAGGGAAGGAGAGAAGGGGAGGGAGGGAAGGAGGGAAGGAAGGAAGGAGGAAAGGAGGGAGGGAGGAGAGGAGGAGGGAAGGAGGGAGGAAGGAAGGAAGGAAGGAAGGAAGGAAGGAAGGAAGGAAGGAAGGAAGGAAGGAAGGAAGGATAGAAGGAAGGAGAGGAGGGAGGGGAGGGAGGGAGGGAGGGAGGGAGGGGGGAGGGAGGGAGGGAGGGAGGGAGGGAGGGAAGGTTGGAAGACAGGCAAGAAGGCCGGGAGGCAGGCTATTTTCTGGGCACAAACGCTCAAATAACTGCTTTGTTTCCAGGCATGACCTTTGCTTCCAAGTATTTTCTGTCACTGCTGGCTATTGGGGATCCTGGGAACGCTGGTGTCCATGTAACTTGTGTCACTGCCACCTTCAATCTATCCATCTGCTGCTGAGAGGAAGACAGGGCTGGCGCACTAGCATTTTACTGGGCATTGGGCACCTAGTACATAAATACTTCAAAATTGATATCATTATGCCATTGATCATAGTCCAAATTAGTGAGATCAAGTCTTGGCGCTTACAAGGAATAGAATCAAGATTCTAGCTCTGTTCTGTATGTCCAAGGTCATGCTCTCCCTTTCAGTCTCTGCTGCCTATCTTGAGCCGAGCCAATCAGTTATATTACAGGGATATGGAAAACAAGTTAGGTTTAATTCTGTTATCCCACAATTTCCTTTAAGAAAAACATTTCGGTGTCATCTAAACACAAGCACCATCTGCCTGTGTACTTACTATCTGTCTCATCTACTTATTCTATCTGATACGAAAATAACCATCTTGAGCTATTCATTAGACAGAATTACCAAAGCAGCACTTTTCTACTGGTTGTTATGGACACAGTCATAGCTTTAGCTCCTTCACAATAATCCCCAACTCTGAATTTGTAATACCCCAGGGTATTTTAACTCACTGTAAGGGATTTTGAAAGATCCTTTAAAATTCTCAAAACCAAATTGGCATCAATGTACTTAAAAAGAGAAGGAGACTCTGCAGTAGACTTTTTTAGAAGCAGGGAGAAGGCTACGTAAGCCAGCATGGTGAGCCTCTAAGATGGGCACAGAGTCGCCTGTGCCCTATTTACGTGGCCCATTTCCCCAAAGAACAGGTACCCATGTTATTCCTGCTCCAAAAGAGGCTTGAAGTGCTTCATGTTGATGTAATCTGAGATGTATGATGAAAAGCACCAATTCACTAAAGACTGTAAAGATTTCTGGTTATAAGTAAAGAGACAGGTAGCTAAGCACATACCCTGTACAGAAGCACCACCCTACCTGTTTAGGATTAAGCAGACACCCTGCCTTAATCCTTTGTCTTAATCCCTTCTCTCACTCTACATGATTAGCTGACAGAGTTCCCACCCTACTACCTGATTGGCCGATACAGAATTCACACCCTTCTGTCTGCTTGGCTGATACAGAATTCACACCCTACTTTCCCCAATTTAAATATCCAGGTTCCACCTAATAAGGCAGAGCTACTTCCCCAAAGTGGCTTGTGGAGACTTCTTTGTGGGTGCTCTCACGTGACCTTCTTCCTGGGTGTTCTACTTGTTCAAGATCCGACCTCACTAGTGGCATCAGCATCTCTCACCAACCACATCAACAGACATGGAGATAAATTTGTCTAGAGAAAGGAAAAGTAGAAAGCACAGATGTTTGTTATTTTAGGGCATGGCTCAGAAGCACTCAATGGCTCCAATTCTGCTCCCCTTATGTATGTGCCCACTCAACACAGAACTCGCGCACTGAATCAGAACTGAGCCTCAGAACCTTCCAAACAATAAAAATTAACCTGAGGTCCATCTGCAATGCCACAGTCCTGTTATGGGGCAGAGACCCAGCATCGCCCTATTCCGAGGACACCTCAGCAATTTAGACCAAAGCATTTATTGAGGCGACAGAGCTCAGCACTAAGGGTTCACGAGCTGGGACCACTCCCTGCGCTTGGAACCCCCAACCAGCTAAAGGCATAGCTCTTATACATTTTGTAACAATAAGCAGTTCATTAAAAAGCAGGATATATACCCTTCTTACCTAAGCCAGAGTAAGCAAAGGGAAGCAGACTTGAGGTGATGCTGAGATAAGCGGACGTTAGTTCAGTTTTTATTCCAGTAATTTCCCAACCCCTGTTAGACATTGCACACACTGTGGTTTGGTTCCAAGTTCTCCCTTTCCCCCCCAGCCCCTAGTTCTACCTATTCCTATACCTTCAGCCCCTGCACTCTTGAACCCTCTCTTGCCTTTACACATGATACTCACTTGCCTTCCGGTACTACTCTTCTGCTTCTTCTTCATCTGACCAGAAGTAAAGTTAACCTTTTTTTTTTTTTTTTTTTTTTTTGCTTTTAGGGTCACACCCTACAATGCTCAAAGGTTACTCCTGGCTCTTCACTCAGAAATTACTCCTGGTGGTGCTGGGGGGCGGAGATGGGGTGGGGGGGAAACCATATGGGATACCAGGGAATGCAACCCTGTGGGGGGCATGCAACGCAAACTCCCTACCCACTGAGCTATCGCTCCAGCCCCTTAAATTTAATTTAAAAGTTTGTGTTTATTTGCATACTTCCGGCTTATTTTGTTGTTGTTGTTGTTTCAAAAAATAAAACTTGGCTCAGTTTCCCCTTCCAGCTGTTGTAAGCATCTCATTTTCTGCTCTCCCATGCTACAGTTTTGTCCTCCTACAAATTCCTGGGCTTTTCTAATAAATTGGAAGCTAACAATTGTCCATTATAAAATTCTGCCTCCAAATTTAGACTCATGGGGAGGCAAACATAACAGGAAATACCTAAGACAAATGACCAGACAGGATCTGTTAAATTCTTGCATCCTCTCTAACACTTGCCAAGAGCCTATTAGCTTTTCCAGCGGATCATAAAAGTGTCTGAAATCCCTAGAAACGTAATTAGCCATCTCTCCCATCCATCTTCTGAGGGCCATCATTTGCTCCCCCTGCCCACCCAAAAAATCTCATCAGGGGCCAGAACAATAATATAGCAACTCTTCTGCTGGGTGGAGCTCTGACAAGCTGTGGAGTCCAGATGTTGAAAATGGTAGCCCTCATGGTGTGGGGTTCCTCTGGCTTCTTGCGAGGCTCTGCTGGGATGCTGGGCCAAGACTAGAACCCACCTTCTCTCCTGGGCGTATATGAAAGTTCAACCTATTATTAAATTTAAAAAAAACAGAATTGATTTTATTAAATGAGTCATGAATCAGGAAGCCATCCATCCTGCAACTAAAAAGATTTAACAAAAAAGTGCTTTGTAGACAAGACCTATGTAGGAGGGTTTTTGTAGACAATAGGTCATTAGCAAGAGAAAAGAATAACTTCAAACAAAGTCAATTTCCTTTGGGAAAAATGGGAAGGGGTGGGGTCTTATGCAGATGACTTCAGAAGTATTGACCTGGAAGCTCCAAATTGTTAGATTTAAAATACTCTCTTGGGAGATGCTGGAACTGCAATTAGGTTAGGTACTAAGTCTTGGTGGACTGAGCAGGAACAATTTCATTTTGACAATTGGGGTTTTGTTGTTGTTGTTGTTGTTTTTAATGTTTTGTCTTCCATAATTCTTCCTGGCTCCATATCTTCCACAATTCTTCTTGGTTTCAAGCTTCTGTTTTTGCTAAATTAGTTCTGCCAGTGGGTTATTTTTCTGAATAACGTGCTGGTATAGAATTGAAGTCAACCTGTTTCTCTGATGCTTACAAAAAAGCATTCACATAAGTCTTGCCCTATGAATCAGGTGTTTGGACAAACTAACATGATTTATACTGCAGACCTAGAAATTAAATCCCAGACATCCCGATCTATCCCTTTCAGGCACCCTTCCTGACCATCTCACCCAGAGAGAGAGACTGAAGCTCTCCAGCTTTAAAATTCTTTCTCTTTACTCTCACCTTCAACATTTCCCATCCTTGCTGCCTCCCTTCCCAACTGCCACCAGAAATCTAATATCCAAACATGGTATTTTTCATTCTCTTAAACAATTTAGTAGCTCTCAAACTTAACCATGTATCAGAATCAGCTAATGAGTTTGTGAATCATAGGTTTCTTGTACTCATTCAGAATTCCTAACTTAATAGGCCTGGGACAGGGCTTGATAGCTGCATTTGGGGGGGGGGGGTGGTCACAACCCGGCAATGCTCAGGTGTTACTCCTGGCTGTTCACTAAGGAATTACTCCTGGCAGTGCTTGGGGACCATATGGGATACCGGGATCAAATCTGGATTGGCAGGCTGCAAGTCAAATGCCCTATCCGCTGGGCTGTCGCTCCAGCCCCCAGATAGCTGTATTTCTAACAAGTTCCTGAGTAACACTGATGATACTGGTATTGAAAGAATGGCCCCCAGACGGGGCGAAGCAGGGTACTGTAAATAAGGCTCAAGGTACAGTATGAAGTTCGCAAGAGCAGCAGGAAGGGCCTTGCATTTCCAGGGAGGGCTACAAGGAAACATTCCCGAGGTCGTTGTCCTCGTTGGCGTACCTGACTGGTGGGTGATGGTTACCTGTGCAGAGTGATTGCTGCGGCGCAGACCTGATGTAATATTTTAAACTATTGATAGTTCGTGGCTTTCGTAGGTGAATTATTCTTTAAAAGATCGTCCCGGAGGCCAGGGCTCTTAGCCACGACCGTGGGGTTGAGGCCGAGTTTTAAAACTTCTTTGCATAGGACTGGTCTCAGAGTTTTTGGTGGTGGGCGTTCTAGGGCTCCCATCAGTCCCGGGGGAAACCTTACAGTGGAAGTCACACTTGGGAATCCTACTGTCAATTATATTTGTCTTATTTTCAAATTTGTACTTTTGATCATCAGCTAGTCAGAAGAGAGCATCCACCCAGTTATCAATCCATGGGATGCTTGATTTCATACACTCCCACTGTAGAAATAGGATTTCCAGTACAAGCATTTTGCCCTGCAATTAATTTGGGAGATAATAAAGTTAGTCTTACAGGTTTATAGCTGGTTCTAACATCTTCAGTCTTAAAATTAGCTCATTTTTTTAACTTCTTGGAGACTGGGTTACTTGCTTGTGGATAGTACTTACTTCTCGTGGATAGGGAAATAATGCATATAAAGAATAAGTTTGAGAAATATTAAAAACTCCCATGTATGTAAGCTCTCACTTATTCTATAAAGTCTGACCAAGTCTCTGCAATGTTTCAAGCACCCTGAATGGGGAGGTAGGATGAGAGAAAAAACACGTAGCAGGAAGTGGGTAGAAGAGCGAAAAGATATCGGTTTTATGTCAAAAAAGGAGTCCGTGAAGACCGCTGATGAATCAAGAATAATTGCTCTTCTAAATGAATGCAAAATGGAGGGCATGTCCTAGAGACACAAAAATCCACACAACACTGTGCTCAAATGCTCTTTTATTTTGAAGCATTAGCATGAATATTTGGCAGAGGGGCTGTTCTTTGAACAGCTTCACAGGCTGGAGCAGAGGCTTCTTAGATGTGGGTTTTGTATTTCAACTCCAAAGTTATTATTGAGCTTTCTGGTGTGCTTTTCACACTTGTACCAACATCACCAATGTCTGCTTGAACGCTTTTGCTAAATGATAACAACGGAACACTAAAACCACAGGACTATAGCCCCCAAAAGTCCCTAAGGGGAGTCAAGGGGGATATACAACCAAAGGGTCAGGAAACCAGCAGCTGATCGCAGCTAAAGTGGCGCCGCCAAGTGGCAGCAGCAAAGGACGTCTCGCAATCTCCAAGGTCCTCTAGTTTGTGATGGGGGTTTTTTTTTTTTTTTTTTCAGAAAGTAGAAAAGTAGAAGAGAAAGAAAGGTACTCCCCTTGCAGGGAGGAACTTAGTATAGGACTAAGTCAAAGTAAGGGATTTTGTGTAAGCCCTTTTAAAGGCTCTCTGTGGAGTTATCAACTAACAAATGGTATAGAGGATGCAAAGAAGTTACAGGTAAGGCTCTTCCTGTAGCCCCTTTTAGATGGAAATTGGGATCTTTACATTTCTAAAATATGCATGCTACAGAAGATTACCAGTGTGCCTTCCTCTCCATTTGCCTCAGGCTTTGTGGGCTTCCTGTGAGCCTAAGATTCAAGGGAGAATTTTATGGGCCTGCAAAAATCTGGGAATGTTAAGAAAGGACATTGGAAATGAAGTACGACTTAGGGAGGTGTGGGAGGGAGATGAAGCATCTGGCAAGAAGAAACTGGCTTCTTCCATGGGCAAGAGGAAACTGAGGCTTCCTCCTTCATTCCCCCTCTCAGAGATGAAACCCTGAGTGCAGTCAGGAAATGGGACGAGGAATAGGTCTGGCTACTTCCTGCTGGTTTGGGGCGGAGAGAGGGGCCCAGTGCAGTCATGATGGGGGTTTCTTTGGGCTTTTCTTTGCGGCAGTTGCATTACTTTTCACTTTGCGCATAAAGTGCAAAGCTGAGTTTCTAAGTGGTACTGTTTCAAATTCATCATTCGGAGTCCCATGGGGTTTGCGCCCATAATAGCAAGGGTCTGACAGATGATGGTGGGAAGCTTGGTGGTCACGATCTGCCCCTGGCAAGGCCAGCTTTGCTTTTTTTTTTTTTGTTTTGGGTCCGAGCTCGGGGTTTCTGGCTGCTCAGAATTCGGGTGCTTGGGGGCGGTGCCGGGGATCCCCGGGGGCGGCCGCCCCGCGGGCTTCGCTCCCCAACCTGCAGCATTTCTTTCCCATCCAGATGGCTCACCTGGGCTGTGTCAGTGCATTCCCTCCAGACCAGCACCTTTGGAGCAAAATAAAAGCAACAAATCCCAGAAGATTCATGTTATTATGGACTGTACTCTGAAGCCAGCCCCTAGCTTCTGATGTCTGACACGGGCTATCCCCAGGGGCACTCATGTAACTTAGAGAGAAATGTGTGTCCTTTCAAAACCGGGCTGTAACAAAAATATTAAAGGCAGTTAGAAAATAGAATGTTTCAAATAAACTGGGATAGTGACCAAAATTTTGTCCATTGGTAACTAAGTGAGCTGCTAAAATTAGACAATTAGAAAGTTTAGTAACTAAGATTAAGATAAATTAGGGCAGAATTTGGAAAGTACATTATAGGGGAATTAGTCTCTGCCTTTCCATTGATGTTTTACATTTTTCTTTTGTTAGTAATATACCAAACAGGAAGAAAATGTCATTGAATATCACTTAATTTAAGCATTTTAAAGCTATAGGAAAAAGACTCCTGGCTGTGAAGATGTTTATAGCATGTTTCAAATACTCATAATTCTGGAGAGTCTAGACTTTGGGGGAGCTCAAATATCCAACCAAGGAAATTACACATTCATATGTGGTGGGAAATTTTTAAATAGCTCTTAATCTGTGTGCTGTTCTCTTTGAACCTTTTCCTCCTCCTTTCATTAAGAAAACCATGTTCTCTGAAGGAGTAGTGGGTAAGGAAACTGGGGACATTGGTGGTGGGAAACATACACTAGTGAGGGACAAGTGTCGGACCATTGCATGACTGAAACCCAATCATGAACAACTTTGTAACTGTGATCCAATTAAAAAATCACTATCACTATCTTTCCCATTCATCATCTATTTGCTAGAGCGGGCACCAGTAATATCTCCATATGTCCTGTCTCATGCTAGTAGAACCCTAAGGCATCCGCTTGCTCCAGGAACATAAAGAGCCTCAAACCATTATATTAGGTCATGGGAATGACCTAATATAAATGTTACTGGTATTTGGCATATCAAATATGACACGAGCAGCTTGCCAGGCTTGCCGTGCAGGTGGCATACTCTTGTAGTCACCTCTAAATAAAGCATTTATTGATGAACCTCGTGGCCGCTAGAGGCCATGCAAGCCAGGCCATGATAGTCTGGTCTGCTGGGTGGAGTTGTGACAAGAGGGAAGTCGGATGTGGAAAATGGCGGCCCCATGGAGTAGGGGGCATCGTCTGGCTTGTTGTGAGGCTCTGCTGGGGTGGCAGGCCAGGGCTAGAACCCGCCATGCCTCCCGGGAGCCTGATGAGTGGCTGGGCACAGGGAGAGCAAGTAGCAGCTCTGCTCCATGTCTGAGAGTCTCTGGTTCAGCATACCTGGACCGGATTGAAAAAAAACTGCTGCAGGGTGGTGTTGATGATCCGGACTGTGATAATCTGGTCTGCTGGGTGGAGTTGTGACGAGATGGAAGTCCGGATGTGGAAAATGGCGGCCCCATGGAGTAGGGGAGAGTGGTCTGGCTTGTTGTGAGGCTCTGCTGGGGTGGCAGGCCAGGGCTAGAACCTGCCATGCTTCCCAGGAGCCTCACGAGCGGCTGGGCACAGGGAGAGCAAGTAGCAGCTCTGCCCCCATGTCTGAGAGTCTCTGGTTCAGCATACCTGGGCGGATTGAAAAAAAAGCTGCGGGGGTGGGTTGGCGTGTAAGGGCGGGGGGTCTGTTGTGTGGGTTCGCGGGGGCGACCGCTCTCCGGGCGCCCCGGCAGCGGCGGGGGTCCCTTCTGGGGTCGCACTAGCAGATTAAAAAAAAACTACTGCAGGGTGGGTATTGATGATCTGGGCTGTGATAGTCTGGTCTGCTGGGTGGAGTTGTGACAAGAGGGAAGTCCGGATGTGGAAAATGGCGGCCCACATGGAGTGGGGGGGGGGGGGTTGGTCTGGCTTGTTGTGAGGGCTCTGCTGGGGTGGCAGGCCAGGGCTAGAACCTGCCATGCCTCCCGGACGCCTCATGAGCGGCTGGGCACAAGGGAGAGCAAGTAGCAGCTCTGCCCCATGTCTGAGAGTCTCTGGTTCAGCATACCTGGGCCAGATTGAAAAAAAACTGCTGCAGGGTGGGTGTCGATGATCCGGGCTCTGATAGACTGGTCTGCTGGGTGGAGTTGTGATGAGAAAGAAGTCCGGATGTGGAAAACGGCGGCCCCCATAGAGTTGGGGGGGGGCATCTGGCTTGTTGTGAGGCTCTGCTGGGGTGGCAGACCAGGGCTAGAACCCGTCATGCCTCCCGGGCGCCTCATGAGGGCTGGGCACAGGGAGAGCAAGTAGCAGCTCTGCCCCATGTCTGAGAGTCTCTGGTCTGGGTAACTGGGGTTGTCGGCTGTGTTGGTGGGATGGGTGTGTGGCGGGGGGTGCTGGTGGGTCCCTGGGGTGGGGAGGGGCTGGCCGGCGCGTGGGGGGGGGAGTGAGCTCGCCCAGTGGTCGGTCTGGGGGTTGGGGGGTTGTCGGCGTACGTTGGGGAGCGTGGTGGCCGGGGGGGTGTTGTGTGGGCTCTGGGGTGGGGCAGGACGCCCCCGGCGCGGGGAGTGCGTCTCCTTCGAGAGTCTCTGGTTCAACATACCTGGGCCAGATTGAAAAAAAGGGCCTCATTTCTTTTTTAATTAAAAAGTAAACCATGCTTTCCGTTCCTTATCCCCACCCTGAAATCTAAAGTCACTGTAAAGTCTCTTCTGTTTCTGCTTTAAAAGCTGACGCTATAGCCCAGCAGGTAGGGCGTTCGCCTTGCATGCGGCCGACCTATGCCGGCCTGGGTTCGATCCCCGACATCCCATATGCCCCCAAGCACCGCCAGGAGTAATTCCTGAGTGCAGAGCCAGGAGTAGCCCCTGAGCATTACCGGTGTGACCCAAAAAATAAAAAAAAATTAAAAATAATAAAAAATAGAAGCTGACGCTGAAGCACAGGGGGCAAGTGGAAAAGGTGCTGGGGAGAGCAGCAGGAGGGAATGACCTGGGGCCCCATTGAGCACCCCAACTGAGTGCTCCCTGAGGACGGTCTCCCCAAGAGTCATCCTATCTTTTCATCTCTTTCTTCAGGGTAATGTTCAACACTGTGAACCTCAAACATGCCCATAAAGTCAGATACTTTTTTGAAAACAAAACAACAAAGGAAACTAAAGAGAGTGAGTGTTTTCCTGGCTACACCCATCTGGCTTCTACCCTTGAGCCCCTCACCCACATGCCTCGGGCCCAGGCATTCCCTAGTCAGCCTTGGTCCAGCAGGAGAAGGAAACGGTGGGAGACACCTGCGCATTCTACAATGCGCATTCTACAATGTCCTGTGCATTCTATCGTTTTCTGGTCCTCCTGCTCTAGGAACTCTCTAGTCTGTTGTTTCTCAATCTTCTTCTGACCGTGGCTCCCTTTCAGTCTTGCTTTCTTCCTACGGCTCTGCTGTCCTACCAGTTGGCCCAGTAATCTTGGTCTGTGGCCCTCATTTTTTTCTATTTTCACCTGTGGCCCTTGGAATATCCTGGGGGCTCACTAAGACCAGTTGAGCACTGATTGTAAGACACTGCCCTGACCTTCTGTTCTCATTTCCACAGGGCTGTTGGCAGCATGATGGTGGTTAAGAAAATGAAAAGATACTATGCTAAGTGAGGACATTTTGGAAGCAGTAATGGCTGGTCACTCTCCACATATGTGAGGAGCTGAGGCTTCCAGACCCTGAGCCTCTAATCCTCCGAGTCAGTGTAGATAGGACGAGCTGTTTACATGAATGTGCCAGAGAAGCAGCCAAGTCTTCAAGGTCTCATGGGGAGCTTGGGCCACACCAGCAGCAGCACCCAAGGTGCTGACCTGCAACAACTCCTCAGATGTTCTAGACTGAACTAGACCCTCCTCTTGTGAACTGCCAGGCTGAAAGAAATGCCCGCACTTTTGATAATTGTTTCCTAAGGTACCACCACAACTGACTAACTCTGCTTATCTTCCTGAAGAAGGTATTGAAAATCTTATTACAGAATCTTAATATATTAAAGAAAAATAGGAAGATCAATTATCCCTAGGCCAAAGGCAAAGGAAAACATTGGCTATAGCAGTCAGATGTGTCAAGTACTGGTGATGAAGTCTAGTAGGATCTAAGCCATAGTAATAAATGATCCATTTGAAAGTGGGAATTATAAGTTACTAACTCCCCAAGCATTTACAGGAAGGAGCTCACTGCGTGCCAAGTATCAGGTAAAATGTTTATTCTGAACATTAAAAAACATGTTCCTTTCCTCAGGGGATTATTAAAAACAGAATGACCACTGGCAGGTCAAATCACAGGCCATCATAGGACCAATTACATTTCTTAAGAAAAACAAAAGCAGAAATTTTCTTACAAAAGTTACTTTACAATTATTTTCATCCTTTATGGGACATTTTGACTTATTAAAGTTTTGGGGGGGAAACTTTAGATTCAGTTGTTCATGGGTTTGAGGCTCTTTATGTTCCTGGAGCAAGCAGGTGCCCTGTGGCTCTACTTGCATGAGACAGGACATATGGAGATGTTACTGGTGCCTGCTCGAGCAAATCAATGATGAACGGGAAGACAGTGATACAGTGATGGGTCTCTTCTTAAAGCATTGTTTTACAATCTAGTTATGTCAAAGTTAAGTTTGCAATACCACACAAAATAAACTGTGTGATATATTTATATTTATTTTCTGAAGAGGGCATCTATAACTTCATCAGATTATTAAAGATTACCCACTCACTCACAGATATTCTTTAAAGGATTCAGAAGAATCATTAACCTTTATTAGGTGTGTGTGTTTTATGGTAGGTTCTGAATTACCACAATGAGCAACACCAAATTCATATTATTTTTTCACAATGAAATGGACACTCTTTAATCAGATTTTATTCATATGTTTACCTTCATTGCCATCAAAGCCCATAAATGCATCTTTGAGTGCACTCAGTTATACTCTGTAAGTTTACCCTAAAATCTGTGGGAGTTATTAGAGATGGCATCATAGCATACACACTTATATTGATTAGACCTGAAACCAAACATTGGAGTGTGATAATATACCACCTTTTTCTTCTCCAGAAAACTCATCATTGAATATAGAAAAAGAAAATACTTGAAAAAATGAAGAAAAAGAAAAATACTTCGAATAAAGACAAAGAAAATGCTTGAAAATGAAGACAAATGAAATCAAGCACAGGAGGAGACCTCGGTTCGCACAACTTTCCCAAGGGACCAAGTACAAGTGCATATTAGGGGGTACATGTGAGTGTGTGAAATTATTCGTATGAGCATGCAAAATGAGCAAATAGCAGTGATTTCTTTCAGCTAAACGTGTATCTTTGAAAGTAGAGAGTCAGCCCTGCTGATGCTAATGAAGTGGAACGTAAATATTGGACAGCTAGTTGTCAAATAGAGACTTTAAAAGGTTGGAATTTTTCATGGAAAATGTTAAGTGCAGCTAAAGGGCCAAAGTGGTCTTAACCTGATCTCAGAATCTAGAATTCCACTTCAAGTTCTAAATACCGAGAGTTCAGGCTAAATTTAAACTTCCCAGCTCCGACACTGGCATTTTGGACCATTTGGTCCATAACGATAACTCACCACACTTGCTGAATACAGGGTAAGAAGGAGAATAGCAGATATGCCCAATTAATATATCAATCTCCCTCCAGGAGCTGGAGAGCAGAGGTGAGGGAGGAGGCCAAAATGAAGGGTTTTGCCGCACTGCAAATAGCAAGTACGCTGGGCCCTGACCAGACCTCCCTAATCTCACACATCTAGCAGTTTTGCTTCTCGCCAGTTTACTTTTCCAGATTACATTCACCCCAACATCCAGTTTACTACCTACCTGCCTAGGGCTTATCTCCCCCCCACTTCCAGAACGACTTCAGTCTCCACCTTCGCTAAATTCCTCTCCACTCTTCACGCAGTCCCACGCATTTGCTACCCTGGGTTACTATCTCTCCTATGATACAGCTAATACCTACTTGAGTTTTCCTACTTACCAGACACTATGCTAAATTCTTTCCAGGAGTGACCTAATTTAATCCTCATTGCCAACCTAAATGTAGTTTTATTATCATTTGCAGGAGAGAAATGTTCAGGGGGGGAAACTAGAGCCCAGAGAGGGAAAGCAACGTCCCAGACCCGCATCAAATAAGCAGCAATCAGGGTGGTTATCTGGCTCCACCACCACCACCACACCTCCGTGCCCCACCTCTGCCAAACGGCCAGTACACAACTGTCCATATCTGCTGGGCATGTGCTGTCTACCCAGTCCAACTGCACACTCTCAGGCAACTGCATCACGCTTCCTTCATGGGATTCTGAAAGCCGCATTATACTGTATCCACAATCAATCAATTCTTATTGAATTAATTAGTGAATAAAAATCATTGTATCTACTCTAAAGTTAAGAAAAAAATAACTTATTTGAGCTTTCGAATATTACTTAGAAGCTGGACAAAAGTGTTGTTCTTTACTCCATTTAGCTGTAGAAAGCAAATAAATTGCTGACTTGATACCCTTGTGTTGAGTCTAGTTGGAGCCAGGAAATAAGGCTCTTGGAACAACCGTGACATCTCTCAGTTCTGTCCTGAGAAGCCCTCCAAGTCCCACCCCCACCCCCAAGTCTATCCTGATTCCCAAAAACCATGTGGTTCATCACAAGGAAAGGGAGAATAGATACTCTCTCCCTCTCTCTCACACACTTTCTCTCTCTCTCTCTCTTCTCTCTCTCCTCTCCTCTCCCTCTCCCTTCTCTCTCTCTCTCTCTCTCACACACACACACACACACACACAAACTCCATTCAATAAATGTTTACTGTCAAGAGATTCACAAACTTGGCGGCACATTACAATGATCTGTGATTTGTAAAAATGCCAAAATATGGAACCCTCCCCCAATGCGATTGATACAGAGCCCAGGCACTGGATGTATTTATAATCACGTGTGAATCTAATGTGAAGTTGGGATAAGTAAACAAACAAACACAAATGAAAGCGCTCACATCCACGCCCAGCACTGTTCCCCAAGTCTGACTCATAGAAAGAATGTAGGTGTGAATGGGAATTCACAGGTTCATGAGAGAACCACCAAGTCAGTTTCAACAAATACCTCTGAAGAATTGATCATGCAAAAAATGCCAGAAATTTCTCAGGACACACGGGAGTTCAGCAGAGAAGTACCTACACTCTCTGGAAATTGTTGGCAGGCAGACATGAAGAGCGCAGGTGGCTGAGGATGAGGCAGAGGGGTTAGCTGGAAATCTCAGGCTTCCCTAGAGCAAAAGACAAGCGATCTGTCACCTCTCTGAGGAGGCACCACCTCTTACTCCCTGGAAACAGTTATGGCCACTTCTCAGCAGTCACTGAGTCCCTCTGAACTCCTCAGAATCTCACATACCTAAGGAAGACAGAAATTATTATTCAGTCCTTGGGGTTTAATGTCAGTTTTTTTTTTTAACTTTGGAGACCTTTTAAAAATTTGGAGGTCACATCTAGCTATGCTCAGGGATCACTCCTGGCTCTGAGATCAGAGATTCTTACAGTGCTCCCGGAACCTTTTGCAGTGACAGATCAAAACTGGACTTGCTGGGTGCAAAGTCCAATTATACTTATCCACTATAAAATCTCTTTGGACCCCATTTTGCTAGCTTTTAAACTGCTATTAATGAAGATGAAAGGGTTTTCCCCTAAACGTATGTTTTTATAAAATAAGCCAATAAGCCACAGACCATCAGTCTGAAGATTCAGGTATTCATTCAATACGTGTCTAGAGTCCCCTCATTGTTTTGAGATGGGATAAGCCACACAGGCGCAAAGAGGAACACAGAGCCTGGACCAGGTGCCATGCACTTATGGAATGCCCAGCGGAGTAAGAGAAATAGGTACTAAGAAAATAATCACACAACCCACAAGCCTTTAGCTAGAAATAATTCCTGGGAAGAAAATAGATCTCTAAATGCCTGAGAGCCTCAAATCGGGGCACCTGGCCTGGTCTGGGAGGTCAGGGAAGGAATCCTTAAAAAAGTAGCACTTAGGTTAAGAGCAAACTAGATGAAGAAAAAGACAGTGTTGACTCATCAAGGGAAGAGTGGAGGGTGGGCACTAGGAAAGACTCTGCAGCATAAGTGAACCTAACCCAGAAGTTTCCCAAACAGCAGCTGGAAGTGTCTGGAACAGAACCTGGAGGAAGGCACACAACCCACACCACCATGGCAAGCAGGCCGATTAGCCACATCTTCACCTTCAAAGCACAGGGAGGTTCTGGGAGGCTTCCAACCTGATTCATGATCAACTATGAATTTTACAAAGTCCCTCTGGCTGCCATGTGGAGACTAGATGGGAGGGATGAGAGTGGACAAGGGACAGGCCAGTTAAGTGCTTATTGAAATAGTCCAGACCAGATGCGGCCAACGTGAAGTACCAGGTACAAAAGAGAATGGGACTTTAGTAGCATATGATTCATCTGTGGTCTTAATAAACTGTTATATAGATATTCCTTATTAGAAATAAGGCTACTGTTTAAGAAGGGGAATCTGAAACTTTAACTCCCACCAGCAACCCATTTCCTCCCTTCCTCAGACTACCATTTGAGTGAGACTTCGGTGCTAGAAATTTGAGCTCAGGGCCTGGGGTACCCCCACAGAGTGACCCTGGAAGCAGTTTGACTCATGGCACACGGTTGAGGAACCAACCACTTCTTCACCTCGAGTCTGCTGTAGACAAGCTGTCCCAGAGCAGAAATTTAGAAGAGGAAGAAATTAGCTTCCATGAGGCTATTACCATTCCAAACCTACCAAGAAATAAATATCTGACATTAAGAAATTCCTGGCTGATCTGGCTGAAAGAGATGAGGAAGACAGAGGCTACGGAGGCCTGGTCTAGATGGATTTGGATAAGAATTAATAATTAATAGTCACCAAGGTCTTCAAGACCTGCCACATGATCCAGGCATGTCCCAGAAGACATAAGCAGAACCTATTTCTCTTACTAACTTGTTAGTTTTCTCATAACAAACTTTACATTCTTGGAAAGGTGGATTCCATAAGGTTGTGAATTGAGGCACCCACACCCCACAGGGGGTTTATTACACAGGAACTGTCAGCAGAGGAATATAGAGAGCCCAGAGGCTCCTGATATAGTCACCATGGCAACCAACCAGATCTGGTCCATTTTATTCACAGACAAAAAACCCAGTTGAGTGAACACTGTAGGGAAGGAGCAGCAGCCTAGATTAACCAGGCTATCTGCTGGCCCCAAGCAATCTGCAGGATAAGACCTTGCATTAGGCAAAGGTCTTCACTGTGACAAAGCAGAGGATTTGTTAAGCTCTTTGGATCTCACTGGGCCCATTTAACTTCTAGTGTGGGATAAAAAAAAATTACTCTTCTCCAGATAGGAAACCCGAGTTTCACATGAACTCCGTTTGGAGTGGCAATGGTCACGCCACAATAAACAGTCATTTAGAGCCATGTTCTTCCTCATCACCTGGGAGGTCAAGAGACAGTACAATCAACACCTTCAGATCTTTGATGTACCAGAAGAAAATGGATCATGTTTTCTAAGTAGGGATATAAATATATATAAATATATAGGACTATAAATATATATTGAATATAAACATGTAATTCACATGTGTGGCTTCTCTTTTCCATTTTTCTCCCGAGTAATGAGAAGAGTCTTTCTGAGACATGAATTAGGAGACAAAGTATGGTTGTCTTTAGATAAACCTGAAACTCATTCATTGATTCAAATTTTTCAAATATCTATGAAACATTTAAATGTATTAGTAATAAAATAAATGTAAATTTGGCAATAATGAAATATCATTTTCCCTATTTTCAGACATAAAGAAATTAATGCAGCTAGCTATGCAAGCACTAAAGTAATGAAAACATCAATATGATAATCTGGAGGACAGATTGGAAGTACACATGTAGCAAATATTGTTCAAGATGCAATGATAAAGGAAATCACATGCATAATGAAGCATTCTTTATTTTCCTAGATATATGTTGGGATTTCAGTGGTGTTTGGTCATCTTAGAGTACTTGGGATATTTACAAATATCACCAAAATCAATTACCACAAATTCTTCAAAACCTTTTCAAAGAAGACTCTTAGTGGTGGGATTGGTGTTGGAACTTAGTATGTCTAAAAACTCATTTATCAATAACTTAAAATAATGGTGCTTTAACAAAAATTTGTAAGATCCTCCCTTTTCATATTTAACCTTTTGTTTGAAGTAACAATGGTTTATAACCATTGTTACTTTTGGAGAAAAAGCTGTGTTTTTGGAGAAGAAGCATCCATATTGGTGGGAGATCTCTGAGGACATGGTCAGAGAAATCATCAGTCATCTGGGAGATCCCTCCACCTTGGTTGCAGGCAAAAGTTTGCTTAATTATCAATGAGAAGTAAAAGCCTGAAGTAAAAGACTCCATAAGTAAAAGACTCCACAGTTCCTCAGAGCTTCATCTAAGAGAAACCTGATCTTTCCCCCTTTAAATTTATTTCATCAGTAAATGCTCGAGATGAATGCCTTCTACTGAGAGTATACCATCTTACGTGGCAGAGCCTGGCAAGCTACCTGTGTTTTATTTGTTATGCCAAAAAACTAGTAACAATTATGGACCTCAATTCCATGACCTGAAGAATGGTTTGGGCCTCTTCCTGTCCCTGGAGCAAGCAGATGCCCTTGGGCTACACTTGCTTGTGACAGGACATATGGAGATGTTACTGGTGCCTGTTCAAGCAAATCGATGAACAATGTGAAGACAGTGATACAGTGACAGTGATAGGTTTTAATTACATAGCTTTATATTTTCACCTAGCTTATGAACCCTCATTTTACTAAGCAGGAAAATTTTCCTAGTTTATTCAAACTAACAGTAACTCACAATTAAAACTCAATCTTTCAGGGTGGGGAAATTAGTCAAGTTTAGAGAGGTACTATAGGTGGTCTATAAACTAAAAAGTCTAAAGTCAGACCACCCTGGAACACTCCTGATCTCTGTAAACCAGAAACAGATTCTCCCTGAAGCTTCCAGAAAAGTTTTAAGACCTGACAATATGTTGATATCCTCCCAGAACTTTAGGAGATTAGATGTGTGTGGTTTTAAGCCACTAAGTTTGTGGAAATCTGTTATAGCAGCATATGCATATTTCAGTACCTGTAGGTTCTGCTGTGACAAATACATAAAAATAAGGAAGAACTTTGGTATTAGGTTATGGGCTGAAGATTGAAGAATTTTGAGAGTTTAATAGGAAT
>JAJIBD010022314.1:0-45970 GCA_021461705.1 Cryptotis parvus | reverse complement strand
CACTCCTCCTTCTGCTCACTCTCTGCGCTGGTGGCTCTGCGCCCTTTGGTGATAGGAGACCGCAGGGGATGAAGCGGGACCAGCTGTAAGAGAGAGAGAGCAGAGAGAGAGAGAGAGAGAGAGAGAGAGAGAGAGAGCAGAAAAGGAGGACTACTAAGCTGATAAACGATGATCATTTTATTTTCTTGTGAACATGAACAGTTAAAAAATGCCTTTCTGGTTTTTTAAAGAAAAAATAGTGTAAGACTAATATCCAAGGCCAGAGAATCCAGGGGCCAGGAGGACTTGTCAATTGTTGGAATTTAACAGCTGTATGGGGACAGCAGTGGGTAAGATAGAGAAGGGATAAGTTTGAAATAGTTGGAAATATAGTAATGCTAGACTAGAACTAAGTATTGAAAGTAGGCCAAGTGATATACATGAGTAACTCTTCAGGGTCTGCATCGCAATAATGTGCAAAAAGGAGAGAGGGGGAAGAGACAGCCGTGAGGAAGCACATTGGGGTGATGGGAGGAAACGAGAGGTACACTCGTGTTGGGAAATGTGCACTGGTAGGAGGGATGGGTGTTGGAACACTGGATGACTGAAGCCCAATATTGAACAGCTTTGTCATGGTCCATTGTATGGTCATTCAATAAAACAATAAAGTTTTTTAAAAAATGCCTTTCCAGGGGGCTGGAGTGATAGTCCAGTGGGTAGGGCATTTGCCTTGCCGGCCGGCCATGCCGGCCTGGCTTCGATCCCGGCATCCCATATGGTCCCCCAAGCGGTACCGCCGAGGAGTAATTCCTGACAAGAAAGAGCCAGGAGAACCCTGAGCATTGCCTGGGTGTGACCCAAAAAAGCAAAACAAAAAAATGTTGGCTGCCTAAGCGATTAGTGAACAGGACACTTGCCTTTCATGAGGGTGCACAGGGTTCAATCCCCCAGCCTCCCACAGGGTACCTATAGAGCACCGCCAGGAGTAGCCAGGGAACTGCTGTGTGCCTCCCCACACCCCTACACCCCTCTCCACCAAGGAAACCCCCACCCCAAAAGTGAGTTTGGTTCTGAGCAAAGGATCTCTGGCGCTCCAGAACAACTAATCTCTGCTGTGTGGGAAAGTGTGGGGAAGCACTCGGGCACAAACGCCTAGAGGGCGGTGGGCGCACTCTGACTGGGCCCCACCGTGGTCGCTGAGCGCCTAGCTTCTGGTTGGCTGAGATGCTCGGCTGGACCTTGAGGTGGGCAGGTGACTGCAGCGCCAGCTGTTGTTGAGAGGTCACTGTTTGAGGCCGGCGTGAGGACACAGGCTCCCGCTGGAGAGGCGACTCGCCGCCTTCAAACTGTTGGGAGAAGAGAGCCGTTGGGACCCGAAGGCAACACGATTCTCACTTGGCCCGGGACGAAGCCGGGTTGATGCAGGGCCCCAAGGAGGCAGGGCCAGTTGCTACGCTGCGGAACGCCAACACCAGCTGGCCTGGCTGTCTGGATCCTCAGAGGTCACTAGCTGCATCACGGGGCATCCTGATGGAAACAGCTGGGCTTCAGGGAGGCCAGGGTCATCTTTTGGAGTTGTAACATGGGGATAAAACTCAGGGTTTTTGGCTCGAGAGATAGTACAGCGGGGAGGGGCATTTGCCCTGAACACCCGAGGCCCACCCGGGTTGGACTCAGCATCCCATATAGTCCCCGGAACTGCTAGGAGTAATCCTTGAGCATCACTTGGTATGGCCCAAAAAAGAAAAAAAAAATTTTTTTAAATAAATAAATTGAACTTTTAATTTTATACACTTTTAACTTTTTTTTTTTTTTTTTTTTTTTTTGTTGGTCATACCACCAGTATTCAGGGGTTTCTCCTGGCTCTGTGCTCAGGAAGTACTCCTGGGCGGTGCTTCGGGGACCATATGGGATGCCGGGGGGATCAACCTGGGCCGTCATGGGCTGGCAGCGTGCAAGGCAAGCGCCCTACTCGCTGGGCTACATCGGCCCCCAGCTACTTTAACTTTTTAACTACACCCATACGCGTGCAGTTTACACATCCACTCACGTGCGTGCACACACACTACACACACACACACATTCTCTCTCTCTCTCTCTCTCTCTCTCTCTCTCTCTCTCTCTCTCTCTCTCTCTCTCTCTCTCTCCTTTCCCTTTGCTTTTTTTCTCCTCCATGTTCACAGGACACAGCTGGCCGCTGCTGGCTCTCATCCGGGAATGTACCCAGGGACCAGGATGCTGCTGGGAGTGCACGGTGCCGTCTCATCCCAAGCTCTGCCAGGCGGAGGTGCCACAGCTGGGGAGCTCTTAGGGGCATCCCTGGCATGCCAGGCTTCGACAAGATTCTCGTGACAGGAGCAACAGAAACGGTGCAGAGAGCAAGGAGGGTCGGGGAGGCGGCAAGGGGGGGAGGGCCCCCACACCGCACACACTGGCACTGCAGCTTATAATGTCGGGACTCAGAAGGAGCACCTTGAGCCCTCTAGTGAGTGCAGAGGCTGGTGCGACATAGCCACCCATGGGGACAGACCAGGAAGTCAGAGGCCCTAAGAAGGAGAGTCAGCTGCCAAAGTGAGGGTCAACGGCTGAGCCGGGGGCTGTGGCCCCAAAAAGGTAGCTTGTTAGCCAAAAACAACTCAAGGTTGTCTCAATTCTGGCCTGGGTGGTGCTTGTATGCTCCAAAAAATTAGCGCTTCCTCAGTCTTCCAGGAGAAGGAAATGGCTGAGGAGCAACACCTAGCAGGCAGGGGACACATCATGGACGGAGCAGATCAGGTGGTTCCTGATTTCTCTCAAGGTTTTGCTTGACCACGGCATCCCAGAGCTGGCTGGGCCCATGGGCCAGTCAGTCCCTCTGTTCCCCAGAGGAGAAGCAGTTTTGCTGGGGACGGTGGAGGAAGGACTGGACGGGTCAGCGCATGGGTCTGAGCTTGGGGGCTGATCTCTATTCCCCTGCCCGTCTCCCGGAAAGCCTCTCTCTCCTGTCTGACAGCCGGGTGCTGGGAAAGGAGCCACAGGAGGGAGGCGTGGTGGCTCTCTGAGGGGCGTCACTTCCTACAGGTTTTTAAACACTGCCTGAGCCCGGGGTCAAGCCCGTTCCAAACGCCCAGAGCCCAATCAGAGCACACCCACTGTGTAAGGTCCCGAGCAGGCTCGGTTTCCTGGTGACGGCTCTCTGATTACCATTAATTCCAGCCTGTTTATAAAATGCCTCCCACTGGCGTCTACTGTTCAACAAACCAGTATGCCAGGATGTTCTTTTGGGAACTGGGAGGATGGGGCTCACGTGGGCCACCCTCTGAGTTGCTCAGAGGCTCATCCTGGCTTGTGCTTAGGAGTGACCCTGGTGGTGCTCAAGGGCCAAAATGAGGCAGCAGGGACAGAACCAGGAGGGGCAAGCGGCCACAGACAACGTGAGTGCCTCCCCCGCTGTCTCTTCCCAGCCCTGGCTTGTTCTGGTCTCTCAAACTTTACCTGTAGCTTTGCTGCTACCCAAGCCTGTGCATGGGCCCCACAGGCGCAGCACCATCTGTACAGCTCTTTCCAAATGTACCTCCTCGTCACGGACCTCTCCTGGCCCTGGGAATCCCCAGTTGGATGTGCCAAAGCCCCTGGACAGGACCAGACAGAATCTCACCAAAATCGCCTACCCAGGGCTCCCACAATCATGTTGCAGATGCTCCTGAAACAAGCCCTGCCCCCTCTAGCGGGCTGGGGGCCAGGTGGGGTCATCTTCAGCCAGGTGGGGTCATCTCCAGCCAGGTGGGGTCATCCTCAGCTAGCCTGTGAGAGCCTTCTCAAGCCAAGGGCAGTGTCTCACCTGCTCCTGCCTTGCAGAAACTCTCTGGTGACTCTGAATTACGCATCCTCAGACAGATGAGCATGTTGGGGTCTCCCAGATACCACACGGCATGTCTGTCAGCATTTCTGCTCAGCCGTCCCACAGCCCACGGAGTGATTCATATCAGTGAAAAGAGACAAGAAACTCACTTCAGGTGGCTTTCTACCAAGAAGGATGTATGTCGCCATGACTTCATCGTATTTCTGATTTATTAACGCATCATTTATCTCATCTCGTGCAAAGCCCATGGTGACCATGATATCTAGAAAAAAAAATAGCAGACTTTCTGAAATTGGGCCTTAATGTAGGGAGCAAAATCACAGTAAGAGGCAGGCCTGCCACAGATACGGAAGTGAAAGCAGGCGTAGTCACTAACACAGAGAAACATTACAGGGTCCCAGAGGAGCGTGTAGGGCCCCAGAGAGTGTGCAGGTCCCAGACAGTATAACTCCGACTTCCTGTGCAGACCACTCCTGACAGGGTGTCTGCTGCCTTGTCCAGCCTATTATTCACAGCCTTCAACCTACCCCAGCTGAGCTCCCCGCCCAGCCAAAGGCAGTTTCTCTCTCAGCAGCACACACAAGCCCCCTGCACCTCCCCTCCTTGCTCTCTTCCCTGACTCTCAACCACTCTAGAGCCAGGACAAAGGCAGGTGGCTCCACCCCCTGGAGGCCGCCCTACAATCTCGTCCCTCTGTCCAGGTCCCAACGCTGTAGAATGTCCCTTCCTGGCCCCTCTGCCCTCAGCTCTGCTGCCACGCTGCGAGGTCGAGAGACAGAGAGACAGAAGATATAGCTGAGAGCCCCAAGTGTGGCAGGGCGAGACTGAGACCCAGTGTCGGCCCACACCTGCATTTCCCTGAGAGCACAGAGCACCTGATCCGTGTGGACACGTAGTCTGGTTCATGATAATGTTTTAATGTAGCCATTCAGTGTACATTTCTCAGAATTTTACAGCATTGCTGCCAGCGACTGAGTTAGGTCACACGATCAGAGTAGATGCAAGGATCTGAGTGAGGTAATGTTTAGTGGGTGCTGCTGGGGTGGTGCTGAGGAGAGTGGAAGGATGGAGGATAATGAACCCGTTCTTCAGAAGCAGGTGCTTCCCTAGGTACGCCTTTACAGGGGAGGCGGCTAGGCCAGAGGCTGGGGTCCCACCACGCAGACCCTCCCCACAGCCACACACTCACCTATGACCAGAGGCTGGGGTCCCCAGCACGCAGACCCTCCCCCACAGCCACGTACTCACCTATCCTCTTTGCATCATTGAAATCTAGTTCCGGCTCAGAATATAGCTTTAGCTCTTCCTCCTCGTGACCAATGTTCATCCACCGATCTTTCATTATTTGCTGGGAAACAAAAAGCTATTTTATGTTTGGCCAATCAGAACATTCGAGCATTTAATTTAGCTCTGACTTAAGAAATGTGAAAATCTTAAGTACACTCAGAACGGAGCAGGCAACAGGCATGGTGGGAAGGGTCGCTTAGATAAAACCGAAGAGTAGAGGACAGGAGAGAAAAGAAGGCCGGCATGACCCGAGGGCGGGTAGGACAGGCTTGGCATGACTGGCTCACACTCTGCATCATTTTCACTGGCACCACGAACCGTTATTGTTAAGGACTAGAAAAAATATCAAAGAAGATATGCAGAGAGGGAAACAGAAGGGAAATTATATTTTTAATCAATAAAAACCAGAGACATACCAGTATTCTAATATATAAATAAAATAAAGCCTGGCAAGCTACCTGTGCTCGTATTTGATACACCAAATACCACTAACAATCATAGACCTCATTCCCATGATCTGATCTAATGGTTTGAGGCTCTTTATGTTCCTGGAGCAAGCAGATGCCCTTGGGCTCTACCAGCATGAGACAGGACATATGGAGATGTTACTGGTGCCCACTCAAGCAAATCGATGATGAACAGGAAGATAGTGACACAGTGATACAGTGAATAAATAAAATAATATAAAGTAATAATTAAAATAACAAAATAAAATAAAGGTTCTAATAAGTAAAATGAAATTCCATATCTAACGAAGCTTAACGCGGGTGTAGTCCCCCCAGCAACTGCATTGCAGGGAACCAAAACGTCACACACTCCCCAGGAAATACGCCATAACCCGCAAGAGCTAGAAACAACTACAGAACAATGGAATAGAGTGTGAGTCTAATGCCAGTGGTTTAAATTTCGAGGTGATAAGTAAAATCTCACACTTGAAGGCTTCAAGAGTCACCTGTAATAACGTGTCTAAAGTCTCAGGCGAGGATCTGGCAGGAAAAGGAGGTGGCAGTGGTAAGGGGGTCAATAGGCGGCAACTCTATACGAAACAGAGCTCAGAGTTCACGCCAGAGCCTCTGGGACAAACTGAGCCACCAGCAAGTCACACAGTGAGGACTGACGTGAGCTTGACCTTCACCAAGGTGTGTGTGTGTGTGTCGGGGATGCCGCCAGGGTCCCCAACAGTGCTGGGAAGCAAGTTCCCTTCTACCTCCGAGCTGGTGGAGAATGGATGAAGACTCAGGAATCCGATACAGTTTTAAAAGGCTTTACTTATCACAGGTTCAGGCATACAAAACAGCAATAGGAAAAACCCGGTGCTTAGGATTCCGGGCTAGAACCCCAGCCACGTGTAGGCCAAGATGGCGGCCACCACATGTAAAGGCCCTGAGAGAGGAGACAAAGACAAGACTCCCAAGAAGGGTGCAAGCCCACAAAGAGAGAGAGCCCAAAAAAGAGAGAGAGAGAGAGAGAGAGAGAGGAGAAGCAGGCTGGTTTTATACCCCTGCAACTCAGACCTCCCACTATTATGGGAAGCAGGAAGGGTCAAATGCCCTTAGGTAATTTGTCCGAGCACCTCACCTAGGCTCTATTATATGCTAATGTTTTGAGCCAAGATCTGCCTGGAAATGCCTTTATAGGATAGAGAAGGGGGTTTCTGAGATGGTATGTCTCTGTACCAAAGACTAATACTAATGCCAGTTAAATATTTCTCCAAGCCTTCACAAGAGTCTCGTCTACTTCATGGTAGTTTTGTATTTTAGTTGCCTTTTGAGTTATCAGGGAGCCATGCTTGCTTGCTTGGAGGCAATTAGCATTTCTCTTCTCTGGTCTAATTACTTAAGAGATCCAATGTGGCCAGGCAAATATGCTGGTAAGTTCTAGCTAATCCCACGATGACTGTAGTAGCATGAGAGAATATTTATACCAGCCAATACAGAATACATGGTCAGATAAACTGCCACATTTAAACTACCCCCCTTATCTACGAGTGATTTGCAGGAGGCATCCAGGGCACATGCAGAGGCTTTTAGGCTTTTAGGTGTCCTGCAGCACGTGTGTGTATAACATTTGCTACTAATAGTGTGTGTGTGTGTGTGTGTGTGTGTGTGTGTGTGTGCTACCAAGTAAACAAAAAGGTTCACATGAAAAACTGGAAAACTGGGATGGAGAATCAGGGGCAAAGGACGGCACTTGCCTTGCATGGAGCCGACTTAGGTTTGAACCTAGTACCACGTCCACATAAGGTTCCTTGAGTCCCATTAGGGTTATCCCTGAGCACAGAGCCAGGAATGAGACTTGAGCTGCCCTGGGCAGAGCCCCAAGATAAAATAAAATAACAACAACAAAGAAATATAAAGACTAGTAAATTTTCTACGTCACTGTCATTTTACTGAAGATTTTCTTAAGGTTTGGTATGATGCATTTTTTTTTTTGAACACGCAGTTTTCTCGGAAAGTCATTTCAGGAAACTGTGATGCAGATAAGGCTTTATACAGTGATACCTGCATGATTATGATAAAATTTTCCCAACTAAACTCAGGGCTTCATGACTAAAAAAAACTTAATTTTAGTAAGCTCAAATACAGCTAGCTAAGTCTCTGATGACCCCCAGTTTAGGGGGAAGAGTTTGACTTTTAAATTAAAATCAGCATTCTAACACTTTAATCCTTCGCATTTTGATGCCAAGGATAAAATTCTTAAATATTTGGTACATTTAATCCTCTTTGGGGCACTATATCTCACTGTCAAAAAAAAATTTGCAATGCTTCCCCACACTTTTGTTTTAGGGCCACAGCCAACAGTGCTCAGGGCTTATTTCCGGCTCTGTGCTCAGAGATCACCCTGGTAGACTCAAGGGACCATATGGGATACCAGGAGTTGAACCAGGTCAGTCATGTACAAGACAAGTGTCCGCTGATGTACTGTTGCTTTGGCCCCCCATAAATAATATTTGTTTGTTCATTTAGCTTGTTTATTAGTTTAGAAGGCACCTCAGCACTGGACATTTGATGAAGCAACATTCAGGAAAGCAAGGTTCTAGTGATAAAAGTAGGTCACATAGGCAGGAGTGAGTTTATGCTTCCATAAAATTTCAGAAGTGTTGGGCCAGAACAATAGTACAGTAGGGACAGCATTTGCCTTGCATGCTGGCCAACCCAGGTTCAATCCCTGGCATCCCATCTGGGCCCCTGAGCACCGCCAGGAGTAATTCCTGAGTGAAGAGCCAGGAGTAACCCCTGAGCACCACAGGGTGACACAAAAAGCAAAAAAAAAAAAAAGAAAACCCAAACATACAGAAAAAAAAAACCATTTAAGAAGTGTCAACAGGCGTAAATCATCTAATTTTTATTAATCGAGGACCCCACCCCCATCCCAGACAGTGCTTAAGCCCAGTGATATCAATCTGAAGTTTGTGGCTCAGCTGGGTAGGGCTGGGCCCTGTAGTGTCAGGAACTGAACTTGGTGCCTTCAGAGAATACGGTAGGTGCTCCCCTACCTCTCTGAGTCATGGCCCAGGCACCAACAATTTAATAATTGCATTAATTTACACAATTCGGTATGCAGTGGTTGGGAGTCTGCTTAAAGAAGTATTAAGGGGGCCGGAGCGATAGTCCAGAGGGTAAGGCGTTTGCCTTGCACTCGGCCAACCCGGATTCGATCCCCAGCATCCCATATGGTCCCCCGAGCACTGCCAGGAGTAATTCCTGAGCAAAGAGCCAGGAGTAACCCCTGAGCATCGCCGGGTGTGACCCCCAAAAAAAAAAAAAAGTATTAAGGACGTGAGCTGCCCCCTTTTTTCTCCTTTATTTCCTCTCAACATATTCTTTACTGTCCCAATGGAACAAAATCACAAACACAGGCGTTGAATCACGCTTAAGTGATTCATCAGGATGGACCAGAGTGATAGCACAGTGGGGGAAGGCATTTGCCTTGCAAGTAGGTGGCACGGATTCGATCCCCAGCATTCCATATGATCCCCCAAGCACTGCCAGGAGTGATTCCTGAGCACAAAGCCAGGAGTAACCCCTGAGCATCGCCAGGTGGCCCAAAAATCCAAAGGGAAAAACAAGGATTCAGTGGGAAGGAAAAGATCTGACAACTGAGCCACTGAGAGAAATCACTGGAAAGTGTTTGACAGGGGAACTTACCACCACCTCACCTTCCATCATAACATACAGCAAATGCTGCAGAGAGGAAGTGGAAAAGACCAGGTCACCCAGGGTCTGTTCACAGCAATGTTCACGGCACAGAGAAATGCCTGACAGCTGCCGTGCAGGTGGTGGGAGAGTGCCCAGAGACAGCACTGACTTTTCTGCCCTTTAGAGAGGCTAAAGTATCATTCCTTTCTGGGGGGCAGGGGGAGTGAGGGATGGTCCACACCCAGCAGCTCTCAGGGTTTACCCCCTGGCTCGTGCTCAGGGACCACTTCTGGTGGGGCTTAGGAGACCACAAGGGAATCACTGGGTCTGATGTGTACCATGCCCACTGATCTATGGCTCCGGCCCTAAAGTATGTTTCTTATAGAGATGAGCTGCCACTGAGGGAACATGCCGTCCGAGAGCCCCATGGGCAAGAAGATGAGCTGTCCAGAAAGCATACTCCAGAATAAAACTGCTCATAAATACCCCCACACTGAACCTCATACAGCAATCACAAATTGGCTTTCACTGATTTATTTTCTGAGCATTCCATTTGCCATGTCTTTAAGTTTTGTTGGACTAAGCGATAAAACGTCAATTTGTTATGTGTTTACGGAGGCAGGTGGGGTTGGGAGGGAAAGTGGGGACACTGGTGGAGGGAAGGTGACACGGTGGTGATGGAACACTAAATGCCTAAACAAATGTTTTACGAACAACTTTGTAAATCACTTATGTCACTTATCTTCCTGTTGTTCATCGATTTGCTCGAGCAGGCACCAGTAACATCTCCATATGCCCTGTCGAGTGCTCGTGTAGCCCAAGGGCATCAGCTCGCTCCAGGAAAACGAAGAGCCTCAAACCATTTGTCACATCATGGGAATGAGGTCTATAATTGTTACTTTTTTTGCATATCAAATATGACATGGGAAGCTTGCCAGGCCCTGCCGTGTGGTAAGTTTTGACTTACACTTTGTAAATCAATGTGTTTTTTTTTAAAAAAAATATATATATATAAATTCCCCACGTTTCCTTCCTTCCTTCTTCCTTCCTCCTTCCTTCCTTCTTCCTTCCTTCCTTCCTCCCTCCCTCCCTCCCTCCCTCCCTCCCTCCCTACCTTCCTCTCTCCTTCCCTCCCTCCTTCCTTCCTTCCTTCCTTCCTTCTTTCCTTCCTCCTTCCTTCCTTCCTTCCTTCCTTCCTTCCTTCCTTCCTTCCTTCCTTCCTTCCTTCTTTCCTTCCTTCCTTCCTTCCTTCCTTCCTTTCCTTCCTTCCTTCCTTCCTTCTTACAATGCTCAGGGCTTACTCCTGGCTCTGGACTCAGGAATCACTCCTGGCAGTGCTCAGGAGAACATATGGGATATGGAGAATCAAACTCTGGATAGATGCTAGCAAGGCAAACGCCCTCTCGCTGTGCTATCACTCGGCCCTCTAGGGGGCAACTTTCCCTAGAGTTAACCAATGAGCCTCACGGGAAGTAACCACTCTTTTTTTTTTTTTTTTTGGGGGGGGCCATACCCAGCAATGCTCAGGGATTACTCCTGGCTCTTTGTTCAGGAATTACTCCTGGCAGTACTCAGGGGACCATATGGGATGCCGAGGATTGAACCTGGGTCAGCCACCCGCGCATGCAAGGCAAATGCCCTCCTGCTATTCTATAGCTCCGGCCCGAATTATTATTATCATTATTATTATTATTATTACTACTATTATTATTACTACTACTATTATTATTATTTTTTTTAGGAGCTGACCACTCTTGACAGGCAGCCGGTCCCCCTGGCTGACTTACTTCTAGGCTGCCTCGCTTCACTGGGTTCAGCACTAGGAGCTTCTTGAGCAGGTTCTCGCAGTCGGTGGACATGTAGAAGGGGATCCGGTACTTCCCACGCAGGACCCGCCTCCCGCAGCTCCTTGGGCAGATAAGAGACAGCAGGTGAGGGCGACCGCCGTGGGGGCCACGGGCCAAGACCCCTGGTGGGAGGCAGGGCGGCCGCTACCTTCAGGTTCTGGCCGTCGAAAGGCAGCGAGCCGCTGACCAGCGTGTAGAGAATGACGCCCAGACTCCACACGTCCACCTCGGGCCCGTCGTACTTCTTGCCTTGGAAAAGTTCGGGTGCGCGGCGTAGGGCGGGCTCCCACAAAATGTGTCCAATTTGTTCCCAACTGTGAATTCATTACTAAAACCAAAGTCAGCAATTTTAATATTCATATCAGCATCAAGGAGAAGGTTTTCAGCCTGAGAGGAAAATAATAGAAAGGACAATGTGAAAAGCCCATGTAACAGAGAACACTGTCTTATTACACCCGTTATCACTTATTACTGTCTTATTACACCCCGTTATCACTTATTACTGTCTTATTACACCCCGTTATCACATATTACTGTCTTATTACATCCCATATTTACTTATTACTGTTATTTCACTGTTATCACCTATTACTGTCTTATAGCACCCTGTTATCACATATTACTGTCTCATTACACTGTAATTACTTATTACTGTCCTATTACTCTGTTATTACTTATTACTGTCCTATTACTGTCATTATTATTGTCTTTTTTTTTTTTTTTGCTTTTTGGGTCACACCCAGCAATGCTCAGGGATTGCTCCTGGCTCCTCACTTAGGAATTTCTCCTGGCAGTGTTTTGGGGGACCATATGGGATGCTGGAAATTAAACCCGGGTCAGCCACAGCAAGGCAATTGCCCTACCTGCTGACTATTGCTCCAGCCCCAACTATTGTCTTATTACACTTTGTTATCACTTATTCCTGTCTCAGATCCCAAACACACATTTCCTGCCTCTCACATTTTAGAACGGAACACCTGGGGCCAGAGTTATAAAATGGCAGTAAAGCAACTAGGCCAACCCATGTTCGATTCCCCGGCACCCCATATGGTTCCCTCAGCACTACCAGAAGTGATTCCAAAGCACAAAGCCAGGGTCAGCCCTAGCACTGCCGGTGTAACTACTCCCCACATGCAAAAAAGAAATAAGAAATGGATCATCCCAGTTAGAACAGAAGCCCGGCACAGCACCTGACTGCATAACAGCACTACAAAGCGGATCTGATCAAAGCTGCATACAAGGAACGCTCTCATGGTCATGCAAACGCGGCGAAGTGGTAAAGAAAGGTTATTTGAAAACCCCTTCTTCCTCATAGTAAGAAATACCCTGGAATTACAGCCTGCCAACCTGTCTCACCGAACCCCAGTCTCGGGACGTGCATCCCCCTAATGCCCACCAACATGGGGTGATCCAACACAGGGATCCCAAGGCCTCCGGCTCTAACATAGTGTCACTGGCTCGAGGAATGAATAAAGTCACTGCTGGCCATGGGGCCTCTGTCAGTCCTGAAGCCTCTGTCCTTCTTTATAGAGCGCTTCCTCAATAGCATCTGTTCTTCCAGTGAAATGAAACACTACGAATAGCTGCGGTGAGATTTGGGCCGTGTTGCCTTGCTTTGGCTGTTCCAATAACATGTACCTCCTTCCTTTTTTTCTTTTTATTGCTGGGTCACACCCGCCGATGCTCAGGGGTTGTGACCTGGCACCTGCAGGTCACAATAATAAGCCAGTAATTCCTCCTGGCTCTGCACTCAGGAATTACTCGTGGCAGTGCTTGGGGACTATATGGGATGCCAGGGATCGAAATCTGGGTCAGCAGTGTTCAAGGCAAATACCCTACCCACTGTGCAATCACTCCGGCCCCAGGTACCTCCTAATGAGGGGGAAAGCAGTCTTTTCCACACACACCCCACTCCATGCTTTGAGATACTGCTTTTCCCTGACCCTAAATGAG
The DNA here is from genome assembly GCA_021461705.1 of Cryptotis parvus. NCBI lineage: Eukaryota > Metazoa > Chordata > Mammalia > Eulipotyphla > Soricidae > Cryptotis > Cryptotis parvus. The sequence goes on along the minus strand of JAJIBD010022314.1, from coordinate 32,924 downwards.
AATCAGGCCAGGAAAATCCTGGACCAACAACTCCTGTGAACAAAAGCCACCCCAGAGAGGCTCAGCCCCTGAAAAGTCCGTCTTTGCTGTTCTGTTTGACTCAGAGGTTAGGACCCTCAGCAGACGCCATCTTATTAGGTCACTTCAAGGAGCACCATCTGACAAGAGGGAACCTCCGAACTCTGGGTATCACTGGGAGGCACCAGGTGACCAGCGCCCACCTCTCTGTCCAGCACCCAGCAATTCCTTCCCACATCCTCCTTCTTCCTCCTCCTCAGGTTCTTAGCTTGGGAGTTTGACTTGGAACCTAGAGATATATCCAGCACCCAAAACAGCCACTTGAACTGGGGTGTTGCCCGCGGCCTGAATGTTCTGACAGCTTGTGAGCTGCCCCATCCAAGCCCCTGCGCGCTGTGCCCCTGTGCCGTGACCAGGAGATGCTGGTCAGCTGATGCAAGGGCTGGTCAGCACATGAGAAGTCTGGCTTCTCCGTCTCTCTAAGGATGTGTAGATGGAGATCAAAGTCCCCAGGCCCCCTCAGGAGGGACAGCAGAAGGGCAGGAAGAGGCCAGAAACATGCTCCATGGGTGGCGGGAAAACAGGCCATCTATTAAAGCGAGGCTCTTAACAAACGTGAATTGAATCCTCTCATCTCTAATGCTAAACTCTCACACATCTTTTCTTAGTGAAAAATTTGCCTTCTATGAAGTTGTTATGAGACTGAAATAAAAACTGATTTATTAGTGGAGGGCCCGGCACAATTAGGAGAGCAGAAAGAGAGCTTCACTATTGTCAACCATTTCTAATTCGCTGAGAGTATTTTGCCTAAAACCAGTGGCTTACCTTAAGATCACGATGGACAATGCACTTTTGATGACAATACTGCACAGCAGACACAATCTGAAATAAATGTTGGAATAAGAGATTCCAAATTATTTTATAGTAAAAACATCATAACTTACCCCAAAATTATCACCTCTATCTGATAAACTGCTAACTTGCCATTCAAAAGATACACTTAGTCTTTTCAGAAATGCAACTTTAAACTCTCAAATAAGCAGTGCAACTTTTTACTCTCCAGTGTGGAAAACTGTATTTTCTTGCAAAAAATATTTATTATTATTCTATCAGGGTCCATGAATATTTTATGGGTAATTAGATTTCTGCTTTCATAATCAAATAGGTAAAAATTTAGAGTATTGTCAAGTGATTTATTCCAGTGTTGAGGTAAAAATTTTAGCACACACAAATCAGTACTCCAAGAGAGCTGGTCAAGTTTGAAGAGCATGTTCAGCTCAGGGGTAATGTCAAGCTTCCTCTTCACGGAGGTCACACTACTAAAACTTACCACATGAGGGATTTACAATATCTTATGCTATTTGTTCACATGAGAAGAGGCAAGACAATCTTCGAATCTTAAAGAATAAACCAAAAGATAGAAAGAGGGAAATTGAAATTTAAGCTTAAACATTTCTCTAATCTATCTGTGCAAAAATATTCCCTCCATACGAAGACTGCACATAGGTATGTGTTCATAGCTTCGTGGGTGAAGGGTGAACCAGGAAGGAACCAGCAGTGAAGAAGTAGATGGGAATAATCCCATGATCACTTATTTCTAACAGAAAATACAGGAGATGAGTCTGATGGCAATTAAGGACGAGCTACTCTGTAGACAGAGTTAATCTGCAGGACGGGAGGAAATCCACCACCAAGCTCCACAGAACACTCAAATCTGTGACTCACTCTGACATCGGCACTGACTGAATGCTGAATGCAGCCAGGCATAGACAAATGGCAGTGGGGAGTGTCAAGGTGGTGTGATGGATGGCCAAGCTAACAGAAAAACACGGATATCCAAAAAGCAAAACAAAACAAACCACAGGAAAGAACAAAGCAGTAGATAGTAAAACTGAGAGCTGAGTCCCACGGAACTACTCTAATGACTATTAAAACAGTTCAAAGACAGCAAGCATGAGTAGGAAATGAAATCGACACACAGCGAGTTGGATGGAATTCCTTTTCCATTCACTCATTTCCACAGTCAGTTTACTGAGCACCTGCTATGTGCGCGAGCATATGCTAGTTCCTGGGGTGTGTGTATGACTAGGCAAAGTTGCACACCAGGAAGGCCTTAGGATGGGCAGGAGAAAAACCAGGCGGGGATCCTGGAGGAGGGGGTCCAGTGGCGAGAGGAATGATCTCTGTTCAGAGATGATTCCTGGAGTGGGTGGTGTCTGACTGCTGTCACCCAATGCGGAAGGCGTTGTTTGGAAACGTGGGGTGTGGTGGTGGGGGGAAGGGTGGGACAGGTTGGGGCACTCTATGTGCTTGGGATGAAGGGTGAGGAAAGCACAGCCCAGGGTTAATTCTCAAGTCAGACGTCTCTGGATTCCAACCCCAGCACGGGCAGTATGTGGAAATACACGGTGTATCTGAGTGGAGTGTGACAGACAGTCGCTGCACTGTCATTGTTGTCCTCCAACTGAAGTCCGGCTGACTCTTCCAGTCAGATATCTTGTTGGATCCACTGTAAAGAATAAGCTTCAAAATGCAATTCATCCATGCCAGAGTGATAGCCCAGCAGGAGGGCATTTGCCTTGCAAGAGGCCAACCTGGGTTTGATCCTTGGTATCCCATATGGCCCCCCCAAGCACTGCCAGGAGTAATTCCTAAGTGCAGAACCAGGAGTAGCCCCTGAGCATCGCCACTGTGACCCTAAAAGCCAACAAAAACAAGAAACAAAACGAAAATGCAACTAATCTATTTCCCAGAAAACACAGTCATTTCCCAGGGATGGACATCCATTTCCAGGCCGGTAGAGATACATCTAGGAATCTGCTGTGCAGCTTGGGCAGTCCCACACTGAGGTCTTCTGTGTCCTGGATGGCGGAATGTGCTGAGAGTGAGTTTTGGTGGTAACTTTCTCCCCAAGTCACCTTTCCTTGCTAGCGAAGATGTTGTGTCACGGGACCTTATCTGGTTACAATGTGAACTTTACATTGGACAGAATGGTTTCTAAGGAGGCAGTCCATGGGCATTGCTGGATCTTAAATCTTCCAAGCCACCAGAAAGGGAAGCTAGAACTAATAAGCAAGGCAGGCTGTGGCCCCTGTGTCCATCTCCCAGTCTGGTAGGGCGTGAGGCAGCTCGGTAGGTGGTCTGGAATAAGCCCACGCATGTCTGACAGGGCAGTTTCCGCTGGTCTGCAACCAGTCATCTTCCTCTACAGCCCTGGCGTTCGCGATTCTTCTGGGGTAACATATGCTCCTCTCAAAACATCTGGGATCCTTAAGTATGATGCAGGGACCTTGCAATGCTCCGTCTGCTCTGGATCTTAAAAAAACACGATGTCCTGCTAGCCACAGGCCTAGTCTGCATGAACCCCGAGACCAGGCCAGACTGTGTCCCACCAAAAAGGTGCGGCAGTTGGGGTGGTCTTGGAAGTCTTGGAGTGGATCAGGAATTCCCATGCCTTAAGTAATCCCCTGACAGAGGAAGAGGGAAATCCATGCCAGGATTTTCCTGCAGGTCCTCAAATCCTTTTTTTTTTTTTTTTTTGATCACCTCTTGTGATGCTCAGGGCTTTACTCCTGGCTTTGCACTCAGGAATTACTCCTGGCGGTGCTCCAGGGATCATATGGTATGCTGAGGATCGAGGATCAAACCCAAGTGGGCCGCATACAAAGCAAACACCCTCCCTGCTGGACTATGGCTCTGTCCCCGGGTCCTCAAATCTTAAGGTAAGCAGAGGTGCTGTCTGATTGATTACTGGCTGCTGAAGGGACCTCAGGGTGGTGGACGGGCCCAGTTCAATCACTGGCACAGCTAAGGACATGGAGAAGCATATCCTGGATAAAAAGTATCTGACATCCCCAGTAATATTTTGAAAAGTAGTTTCATTAAATATAGAGAAAAAATAATGTGTACATTCATCAAATCAATAAAATTATAAAGAAAAATAAGCTCCTCAAAAAATAAATTTAAAAACATCCTATCAAATAACTACACAATTCTGTTCAAGTTTGTGTGGTGTGCCCCTGTTTTGTTTTGTTTTCTAAATGAGTTAGCTTTTAAATTCTGGGAGGCACATATACATAGTAAATAGGTTGAATGTCTGTAATAAATGAGTAATTATAAAAGAAGATATTCCCCCACTATTTAAAATGTTAATAGCATTCACTTAACAAAGCCTCAATAACATGAGGCAAAGGAAGTGGATTTCAAAAATAACCCAGGTGTGAGAGCCTGGGCTTGGTCACACACGCACACACGCACGCACGCCCCATCAGCAATTATTGGCTCTTTATGTTTGTCTCCCAGCCTCCAAGTCTAGTCCCACCCAGCAGGAAAGACAAGCGAGAACTTTCCAATAGCCAATACTTCATCATCTCTTATTCTGTGCATTGCCCAGGTCAATTTTGCAGGCATGGTACATTTTCAGTAAATAAAGAAAACTAGCTGTCAGAAAGGAATGAGTAGCAACAATGCACTTAAATACTAAAACATACACTAACTACGTATTTGCCTCAATGCATAGTCTTAAATTGTGCTTAACATCAAAGTTTATTTATAAAGTATTCAAAATGTGCATAAAGTACTTCATATCCATTAGAAATTTTTTGCTGGTAGGGAAAACTTCTGTGAGTGAGTCCGAAATATCTGAGATATTTAAGCCGGTGACCTCCAGAGCGAAAGGGAGGCTGGAGCCTTCCAGAATGACAGAACGCAGGAATGTAGCCGCACACTTCCATTTCTTAACACCGCTCCCTCTTTACCTGCTGTCTTTTGAGTCCATTATTGCAAGAAGTATCCAGGAACCTATCCAAAGGGAAAGGGCTTTACATGACTTTGGTGTACAGTATTTTGCACTGTGTGTTCCAGAAAGTGAAAATTCTATGAGCTATTAGTAGTGAGGTATCACAAACAAGCTTAGTCGATGGCCCACTTGGCGGACGTGTCAAAACTCTGCTAAGGCAGCTCTGCTCGCCTCTCCTGTGGGGATTCTCCGACTGTCCTTGCATTCATGCATGGATATGCTTCTCCCAGGAAGATCTTGGGACAGTGTTCCGTGTTTCCCAAACATGCTGGTAACAGAATGCCTTTATTTGTAAAACCAAGGTTCATGATTACAGAGGAGTCGTTTTAAATTTTAAGTCAAATATTTTTAATTCACTGAGATAAAAATTTGGGATACAGCATGTTGTCTGCTGAAAATGCACACACATTTCTTGAACATTAAAAAATCATTAATTGGTCCGTTCTGTAGACGTCTGTAGGTTTGTGTTCATACGTGTTCAATATTTGGTCAATGGCGATAGACCCTGAGAGTCGGCCCACAGAACCAAGTTTGCAAATGGGGTGGGCTTGGGCGGGGGTGAGTTATGGCACCGGAGACTTTGGTGGGGGGGTGGGGCTGACACTCTGGTGGCGGGTATGGTGCTGAGGATTTATGTGCTCCAAACTCTATTATTGGCAGCACTCTAGAGCATGGTCCACAAATAAAAATGTTTTAAAATCATTACGCTCATTATCATCACTTTATTCCTAAAGGTTAGAAATAAAATCCTGGGTGAGCTTAAATTATTTTCCTATCTTATCATTTATATATTAAGTCTTATGCCCAGTGACTTATTATTATATTATTATTATTGTTATCATCATCTTCTACACATTTCCAAGGCACTTTGCTTACTTGACTAAACTGTCCACAGCCTTTAAGTCTACAAAATACGCATTTTAACACCAAGACACATTTAATAATAAAGTATTTTAATAATAAAGAAAATAATACAACTTTTTTTTAAAAAGCACATATATACTGTATATATTATGCTTGATAACCGGCAGCAGATAATGGAGCATTTCTTTTCTATCTTGGTCTAGTCCATATTTCCAAGTTTATCAGAGAGTTAAAGAGTTTGTAGGTAAGACTATAAACATGCCATGATTTAGAAATAACCATGTGCAATTTGCTGAAATTTAAATTCAAGAAGATTTCTTTGTCAGCTATCCAGTCTTAAAGCGTGTAAGAAAGATGAAATTCTCTTTTCAAAACACCATGTTTTCTGAAGTCTAGTTTGTGATACTATCCATTGTACATCACTAGAAATACCAGCAAAGCAAAGTTGAAAACTACTTTCCATACCTGCCTAAATTTTGCACGGGCCTCTTTTTCTTTCATTCTTCCATGGGCAACTAAGTAATCAAATACTTCACCTGAATCAGAAAGGCAGAGCAGGCAGTAAAATATACATTGATTTTTCACAGAACAACAACGCAATGTCTAGCTTAGGCCTTGCTTTTAAAGAAGCTTTTGGCCCACACTTGTTTGATAGCTCTATGTCAATCACAAACTATTACACGACTAGGAAAAAAAAGGAAAAAAAAAATACATGTAGAATTGAGTATCCACAGCATCTTATAATTTGGCAAAATTCTTTTAAAACTCATAAGAACACAATCAAGAAAGTTTGCTTTCTGCTTTCCAGTATTATATAAAAATACAGTCAACTCTTTATTATCCATTGTCATAAAGGGAAGCCATAGCACAGACAATCCAAGGTGACATGGGGCTTTGCGTCTGGGACCTGCATTTCAAACACAGTGACTAAGGCTCAATTAAGCTAGATCTTCTTTAAATGCCGAATGTCGGGCTACTTTGGTCAAACCCCATCTCAAAGGCCCTGTCCACACTGATCCCTCCCTTTTCCTATGCTTCAGCTCACAGCACCACTACTGTATACTTTGGTCTGACCCTGTCCTACGGCATTCACTGCACACTACGCACCCATCTCCTTTCCCTACCAAGTGAGCTGCAAACTACGTGAACACCCACATCACAGGGGCACCTCCCACACCACGACAAATCACAGGCTGGTGACAGAGCACATATTTCTTTACATAGTTGAAAGAGAACTAGAAACCTTCCATGTTCCCTTAGAGCAATTTTTTTGCATGCAACTTTCCCTTTTTTTTTTTTTTTTTTGGTCTAGTCATAATGAAAAAACTAATGTTTAGCTACAATAAGAAAAACAAACTCTCAGGGCAAGGGAGGAATACATTATGTTTTGTCTTTCAAATTTGCACATATAAATATACATGTACATTAAAACACACACACACACAAGAGTTCATGCGAAGTGACTAAACACTCAGCTTTAGAATCAGACCAACTCTAGTGTGCATCCTAGTCTAGTTCCAAAGAGCTACTAAGAAGCAGGAGGGTTTCTTAGCTGCAGGGAGACATTTTCTATCTTCTGCCAATCTCATATGGGGGTTGTGAGAATTCCATGAGACAAGGCATGTGCTTAGCGTGGTGAGTGACATATAGTAAGCACTCAAAAATTATATATTTGGATCATGACAGGGACATGTGCAGCATCAATCCCTATATAAGTAAAATGTGAAAAATCAAATATGCAAAGATGTATGTCAGCTAGAACTGGGACAGCTACAAGGTGGGACGACATATTCAATCAAGCACACTCAATGGCGAAGTGAGAGAACGGGAAAAAGAAATGAATGGGCACTCTGGCTACCCTCCTAGCAATTCACTCTTGAGTCGAGTGTTTGGACTGGGAGAGGTGCCTACAGAATCAACAAGACAAGCGTGACTATTCTTAAGTTCGGCCTCTTAAGTTCTGACCACAAGCCCAACTGTTCCATGAGACATCCCTACACTTAGACTGTTTGCTTAGGATTTGCTTCCCCGACTAGAATGCAAAATTTGCCTGTGGGCAGGGACCTGGTATTTGAACATTACCCAATACAGTTTGCATGAGCGAGGGAAGAAGCAAGGGGAGAAATGATCAGACTATTCTGGAGCAGCCCTGGAGCTTCCTTTTCAGAGTTCTGGCACTGACTGCAGTTCTAAAGCATAGAAGCTTTTCTTGCCTGCCTGATCACTGAACACGTGTTGCACCATGAGTGGACCTGAACCAACCATCCAAGAGGGGAAAAAAGAACTCAGCTCTTGCCCACACCAGACTTCTAGCGAGTGTGTCAGACAGACTCCAGCCTAAAATAGTCAGAAATCTTCTGAGGGAAGATTTTTGGTTTCTTGCCATTGCTACGTGAAGAGGCAAGAAAAAGAGATTTCAAATCTCCTGCCAGAGAACCAAGGTGGTTCAGTTACAGGATCACTGACGGGCAGATCACAGACCCACAGAAAACTCATCAGGGGACAACAGAATGAATGAAGGGCATGTGGTCTGGGCTGAAGCCAGCCATGTTCCTCTGCAGACACCACCCTCCCGGCCCTTCCAGGGGAAACCAGGACGGGCTCTGTCCTCAACTGCCCTGGCGGCTCTCCCCTCCACCGCACCAATAGAGAGTTCACTGTACTTACCATTCATGGTTAAAACGGAGTGTGCAGTAATGTCAACACAACCTGCCGTGGCCCTTCCTAAAAATAGAACCACGCCTACAGCCTTCCAACAGCCTAAAAACTGTCATAGCAAAGCATGTCTGGCCCCTTTCTCTAGACTTTAGCTCACCAAAAGGGAAAGAGAGAGAGAGAGAGAGAGAGAGAGAGAGAGAGAGCCTCTAACAGAACTAAATATAACACCCACAGTTCCCATGCTGACAAACAGCTACCTACACCCAATGGAAGAATTAAAATGGAGAAATAGGTGGTACTGTAGTACTGACAGATTCAATAATGTTTTACACACCTATATTTCCTGCAGATTTTCACGAAGATATTAATATTTTTTTAAATCTCATAATAATAAGCATCAATGACGTAGTATGCTTTTAGATTATATTTTCAGGATAGCCATGATTTTGCAGGGCCTGAGACATAGTGCATGGTCCTGCTCTACTGGCCTGGAACTCTAGTTTGATCCCCAGCACCACAGATATTCTCCTGAGCACCACCTGGAGTGGCCCTTGAGCACAGCGCTCAAAGTAAGTCCTGAACACTGCTACTATGCCCTCAAAATGCAAACAAAAAAGGTATGTAGGGGGGAGGGTTGGGCTGTAAAATATTATATATAAAATCTTATTATATATAAAGTATATAATATTTGTAGCAAAAAAAAGATTTAGAACACTAAAAACAGTATAAAACACACAGATGATATGCTGTAGACCAAACAATCATTTAGGTTCCACATAAAATTTTAGTCACCATAAAATCTATAGTTTGATGTTTTATTAGCTGAAAGGACTCGGCACTATATTAGTAGCAAAACAACCAAATTAGGGCCACAGAGACAGTAGCCATGGCTGACCTGGGCTTGATCCCCGGTGCCCTGGTATGTCCCCGAGCACCACCACCAGTGATCCCTGAGCACTGCCGGCTAAGGACCCAAAACAAACTCCTTGGGGCTGGCCCCAGATAACAACAGAAGAACCCAAAGTCAATCAAAATGGTTCCAATCATTTCAGCTGCCCTCATTCTCCTGTGACAGCTTCCTCTCTCAGTCTTGGAAACCTTCACATTTTCTTTCCTTATTTATTACATTTTAATTCATACATTCAAAAATTGCTTCTGAGAAAGTTAAGCCTCATCATTAACAGAACATTATTGGTTGATGTAGTTCTCAATTTGAGGGCAAGTACAGGAGGAGAAAAGATATTTTATTATCAGTGAATAAAATGACCATATGTTCAAAAATTGTAATAAATAAAAATTCATTCCTATTACTGATAGCATGTAGTCAAAACATATATTATACTTACTATTTCCCTATCAACTATATCTTCTAACTTATCTCTAGATAAGTTAGAATAGATATATATATCTAAATATAGATATCTCTAGATATCTATATTTGTTCAAGTGAGAAGTGTATGGGTTATCTTTAATATATATATACACATATATACACATATGCTAGTATTTTCATATCTATGAGCAATGAATAAAGCAAATATCTGCCCTCGAACATGCTTTTCCTATAAGCTTTAATTCATTATGAAGCTGAGATTTCCTGCTTAACGTTAAGAGCATCTAATCATAATAATATACATAAAAGAATTTGGAAGTCACAGATAACAACACAATCTAGAGTTTTTAAAAATAGCTCTAAGTAATTTTCTTAACAGGTGAAATATTCCAACTTTTAAATGTTGGCTAAATAGCTCTTGAAAGCAAACAGGAATTTTCCCTATGACGTCATTTAAAGACATTCTTAGAAAATGACAGATTCATTAACAATCGCACCAGAATGCTAAAAAAGAACCCTTAGCTGCCGATTCTGAGTATGTCTCTGTGCCTCATCTTACCCCCACTCAGCTACTCCATGACTAAATAGAGGGTCTTCTCTGTTTCAATAACTTCAAATAATTTTACTGAAAAAGAAATTAGAGACAAAACATTATCATTGTTTGTACACATTGAATAGGTTTTTAAGAAAATTAAATTTTGCTTAATTTTCTTAATAGAGAAAAAATCTGAGTTTTTAATAAAAGCTAATTACAAATTAAATTCAACAATTCTCTGAAAGGTTATTACTGCCAAAGAAGAAAACTACTTACCACCAAGTGATTTGAAACCAAATGCTAGATAAAGAGGGAGCTAAATTGAAAAAAAATTTACTATAAACCCATTACTATTTCTAATTAGAAGGTATCAAAAAGAAAAACTTAAATCATAATGATATTTGACTGAGGCTTAGAAAAGAAATCATATTCTAAGAAATCTATGAGCAAGTATTAAACAAAATCATAGCATACAATTTTGTTAAAAAAGCTAAGTTGTCAGATTTATGCAGCTGAAATTATACACCAGAAGAAATTACAGCAATATCTTTAGTAAGCATAAGATTTTAAATGAGCAAGGAAGAAGCATTTAATAAATGAAAGTAAAAAAGAAAAATCTGTTCTCAGAATCCAATGAGGGTGAAAACATATGATCACTAAATTTACTTTAAACATGGGGCAGGGAAAGAATCAGAACTTGGACAAGTCTCTCGATGTGGGAATAAATTCTTTAAAATGCAAATGATTTACTCCCTATAAGCTATGATCAAACCCAGGTGAGTATTATTCAAATGACCTGAATTTCATTTTTTATGAACACCTCGGTAGGGTGCAATCTCCATCTGGAGACAAGTTATCAGGAGAGAAAGAACAGAGTGGCTAACGGACAGGAACCAGGAAGCAATGGACAACAGCTGCCTGATGACAGCTTTGAGCTGGCACTACTCAGGGCAGACTCCTGGCTCTGCATTCAGGGATCACTCCTGCTGGGATGCCAGGGATCAAACCTGGATCAGTCGTGTGCAAGGCATGTTCCCTCCCCTCTGTGCTATCTCTCCAGTCCCTCAAGCATCGTCTTTATCATCTCATTTCAGTCTAAGTATATCATTCTCTTTGGTCGTCACTCACCCTCTCAAAAAAGAAAAGCAAAAGAAATACAAAGCACCCTTAAAATGGACTCTTTTCAAATAGTCTGAATTAAGGAAAGTATTTCATCATCAATTGTATATAGAAAAAGCATACCTATGTTAGGGTGATTCAATATCTTCATTATTCGAACTTCTCGAAACAACTATTAAAGGAAACAGATATTTCTGTTAAAAGAAGTTTCAAGCAGTAAACTAGCCAAAACATCCATTTGAAAGAAACCCATCTGCTCAGACACTATAGGGTCCTGGTAGTGTCTTACTAAGGGGTCTTTGTCCCGGGACGGTTGGAACTAGATAATGAGAATGTCCTGGTGGACAGACACCTGCAGACAATCAATGTGTATTACAATGCTGTTGCTTCTTTTCTACAAAACAAGAGACAATAACGGGGGCAGATGAAGCCAAATATCCCATCAGATGATTTTGTTGTTGCTATTTTGGTTCACACCCAGCGATGCTCAGGGGTTACTCCTGGCTCTGTGCTCAGGGATCATTTCTGGCAGTGCTCAGGGACGGGACCATATGGGATGCTGGGGATTGAACCTGGGTCAACCACGTGCAAGGCAAATGCCTACCCTAATGCACTATTGCTTCTGTCCCACATGACATTTTTTAATCCAAATTGTATATAACTTTATGAAAAATGAATGATATAGAACAACTTTTAAATATAATTTGAAATATTTTTTAAATTTAAGGGGAGTTGGATGACAGCTGAAGAATAACAAAAATATATCTGCTATTATTATACTTTACATAAAAATAAACCAAAATGAGTTTGTCACTTGCAATAGGAATGTCAAAATTTCCCTTCATTTCAATTTCGTTTAAAATGCCATAAGGCTCATGTTGCAAGACCATAACTTGGTTCCCCACAATCACACCCATTCAGAGTCAGAGACTAAAAGAACTGGCAACTGGTGTGACTCAAATAAGCAAACAAAACATAAAATCAGCGCTTTCAGGGGGGAATTTCTCCGAGGACGATCTGCCAAAGGCAAAAGGCTTGATATCATAAATCACCAGGTAAGTGATTGAACATTTTCATTTGCTTCAGATAAGCACCCAGAGTGGAACTGAGAGATCACACAGCACTTCTTTTCATTTTGGAGTTTGGGCCACACCTGACTGTGGTCAGGGACTATTCCTGGTGCAGTGCTTAGGAGTGACCCCTAGTGGTGACTGCGGATGAAATGCACTGCTAGAGACCAAACATGCAGCCAGGGTCAGCTCGAGATGGAACATGGAGCCAGGGCCAGCTAGAGAACAAACATGGAGAGAGTCAGGGCCAGATGCGCTCCAGACAAATGCCCAAACCCCTATACTATCTCTCTGGCCACACTGTTCTTCACTTGTATGTCTTGTCTTCCTGTTGTTCATCGATTTGCTCAAGCAGGCACCAGTCACATCTCCATATGTCCTGTTGCGTGCCAGTGTAGCCCAAGGGCATCTGCTTGCTCCAGGAAAATGAAGAGCCTTCAGGTCATGGGAGTGAGGTCTATTCTTGTTACTGGTTTTTGGCATATAAAATCTGACAGGGGTAGCTTGCCAGGCTCTGCCTTGGGGGTGGTACACTCTCAGTAGTAGGCTCTCATCTCATGATGCATTTACTGATGAACCAACAGGGCGATATCAACTTTTCCTTGGATGGAGCTCTGACAAGCTGTGGAGTCCAGATGTTGAAAATGCTTGCCCTCAGGGTGTGGGGGGTTCCTCCTGGCTGCTTTTGAGGCTCTATTGGGATGGCAGGCCAGAGCTAGAACCCGCCATCCCTAATCTCTCTATACTGCTTTCCATAGTAGTGGCTCCAATTTATTGAGTTCACCAGCACAGCACAAGGGTTCCCTTTCCTCTACACCTTCACAGTATTTTAATAATGGCCACTCTCAGGGCTGGAGCGATAGTACAGTGGGTAGGGCATTTGCCTTGAAGTGGTTGACTTGAGTTCGATCCCCAGCATCCCATATGGTCCCCTGAGCACTGTCAGGAGTAATTTCTGATTGCACAGCCAGGAGTAACCCTTCAGTATTGCTAGGTATGACACAAACTGCAAAAAAATAAATTAAATAAATCTGGTTATCTTATCTTCGAGTCTTTTCAAGCCCAGTCCAGGTAAGCTGATCCAGAGACTCACATACACAGGGCAGAGCTGCTACTGGCTCTCCCTGTGCCCAGCTGATCACAAGGCACCAGGGAGGGATGGCGGGTTCTAGCCCGGCCCACCACCCCAGCAGAACCTCACAAGAAACTAGAGGAACTCCCACACCATGAGAGTTACCATTTTTCACATCTGGACTCCCCACTCGTCAGAGCTCCACCCAGCAGAATAGCTGATCACAAGCCTGGCTAGTCAGAGACCCACCCTGCAGCAGTCTTTTTCAAGCCCAGTCCAGATGTGCTGATCCAGAGACTCTCATACACGGGGCAGAGCTGCTACTGGCTCTCCCTGTGCCCAGCTGAACACGATGTGCCTGGGAGGGATGGCGGGTTCATCAATAAATGCTCAAGATTAGAGGTGACTACAAGAGTATCCCAACTGCACAGCAGAGCCTGGCAAGCTACCCATGTCGTATTTGATATGCCAAATACCAGTAATAATCATAGACCTCATTCCCATGACCTGATAGAATGGTTTGAGGCTCTTTATGTTCCTGGAGTGAGCAGATACCCTTGGGCTACACTAACATGTGACAGAATGTATGGAGATGTTACTGGTGCCCACTTGAGTAAATTGATGATCAACAGGAAGACAAGAGATATAAGTGATACAAGTGATCTTATCTTCAACATTTAAATTGTAGGTATTTTAGCCAGGGGTTAATGTTATTGGTAATACCTAAAAAAATATTATGTGTGTGTGCAGCTTTTGTTGTTGTTGTTGTTTTGGTGTTTGGGCCATCCTTTGCAGTGCTCAGGGCTAACTCCTAGCTATGTGGTCAGGGATCACTCCTAGGGGATCAGGGGATTATCCGGGATACCAGGGATTGAACCAAATCAGCCATGTGCAAGGCAAGCACCCTACCCATTGTACTGTAGTTCTACAGCCCCTACAATTTTATTTTATTAAAGCATCATGACTGGCGAGGCTATTCACAGCTTATGACACAATCCCAACACTGGATCTTCCGTCTACTAGGATTCCCAGATTCCCTCCCAACTGCCCGTACCCCCCAGACTCCAGGGTGTTGGAATCTGGGTCTCTTGTTTCAGTGTTGCTGACTCCCTGCTGGGGTAATTTCCCTCCTCACACCATCAACATACCTGAATCATCCTGATCCCTCTCTCCATTGCTCCCCATCTGTCTCTCTGTCCCCCTCAATTTCTCTCTGTCTTTCTCCTTCCTATACTCTGGGGCCAAGCTGATAATAACTTTTGAAAGAAACCTGAATGAACACCTTCTCCCTCAAATTTTCCCTCAAAATTCCCATCAGATTTCAGCGTGAAAAATATATTTCTCACCAATATTTCACACTGCCTGCTAAACAGACATCTCGCAAATGCCGTGGCTTTACCGTAACCTGTTTTCAGTATTTCTTCCCAAACAAAGCAAGATCGGGCTTGTTGGTGACCACCAATTCCATGAGAATAAAGCAAAGCGCAGTGGAGCAGGGGGCAAAATTGTGTTTATTCACATACACTCCGTAAAAACTATGCCTTACAGATACAGAGGGGGCAGCAGGGGGGAGGGGGAGGCGCATATCCTCCAGGGAAGGCTCCATCCCTGCGTCAGAGACCACCTCAGTACACACACTCCAGCTCCCAAAACTCAAAGCTTCTCTCTTCTTTGAGAGGGATGAATCCTCCCCACTGGTTCATGCACACAGACACAGACACATACAAGAGATCAAGACGCTTCCTTCAAATGAGCCATTCCATGAAAGAACTAGCCGGAAGTAGCTCTCAGGAGGGCAACGGCTTTGATCCTCAGTCCAGCAGAAAGCATTCTCTGTCAAAACTGTGACCTATGGCCACAGATACAGCTGCCAAAAGAGCTTCATCTTGGATATGGGGGAGCAAGTTCCCAGAGGCCAGAGACCCCCACAGTAATCTTCAGTCAACCAGGCTGGTGGCTCTGTACAGGGATCCCAGGTGCTACAGGGAGCCTGCAATGCCGGGGACACCCAGGCCACCTCAGTGCTGGGGGCCTTGAGGACTGAGCCTGCAGTGCTGAGTGGGGACAGGGGTAGGGGGAGAGGGAGGCGCCTTAACTGCTGCACTTAGGAGGTCCCAGGCCCGCCAAAAAAGAAAACCCCCCAAACCTACTATATCCTTGAAAATGATTATGGCACTGATTTTATAAGTCTGGTTTCTTGCTCATTTTCAACAGAAATTTAATTCTGAATATTGCTGACACATTTCTGTCCTCTGCTCCACCTTGAGTGACCATATTCATCCATATGACATTGATTATTCTGCTTATGTTCTGGAAGTTTCTATGAACTTAGCAAAGAGATCTCTGAAACCTCACTGAAGTTTCTTTTTGTTTGTTTTCATGGGAGTGGTTGCTGAGAGAGCACACTGGGCTCTGTCCTGGGCATATTCCTAGCTCTGTGCTCCAAGACCACTCCTGGAGGGGCCCAGGGACCAAAGCCGGTGCTGGGGACCAAACCTGGGCCAGTCCCGTGCAAGGCAAGTGTCTTAGCTGCTGTACTATCTCTCCGGCTCCAAACTCACCAAAATTTATACAGCTCAGATGGTCATCTGTAAGATTTTTGTTTGTCTGGAGCCACACCTGGCAATGCTCAGGTCTTACTCCTGGCTCTGCATTCAGGGATCACTGCTGGGGATACTCAGGGGACCATATGGGATGCTGGAGATGGAACCTGTGTTGGCAGCATGCATGGTTGTGAACAGTCCTACCTCCTCTATTATCTCTCTGGCCTACAAGATTCTGTACAACACGTAACAACAGACACTGTGGTAAGTGGCTCACTCACTCAATAAAGTCTATTTTTTCCTGTAACTTTCCCGCTTGGTGCAAAGTCCCCACCTTAGCTCGAATCCTGGTGACCCGCATGACTATCCATGATTTAACACCATCATCCTGTGGCAGTGGCCCCTTTTCCACTTTCTTCCCTGGTTTTATTAGTCAGCAGCCCAGATCTGAACTCCCAGAGGCTTTTTTGTGAACCAAGACCAGTGGCACAGGAAAACCAGAGCCTGTGAGTGAGTCAAGGACAGACAGAAGAGGCTGGTGGCACCTTTGGTGGCAGTGAGCCAGCGCCTGCCATGGTGGCCGTCTCCCATCCCTGACACACCCACATCTCTGGGCCAGGTGGAACTGAGGAGAATGCGGTTGCTGACGGCACAGTTCAGACACGGGAGGCTGGGAGAAAAGTACTTTACTGATGTACTTTCTTCGCCCGTGACCCAGCCACTGGAAAGAGCCCCTGGGGTGAGTGAGTGTTAGACCCCGACTCCAGACACCGGCCTCTGAGCCTGGGCTCACTGCCGCAGAGACAAGAAGGAAATGCAGCTTCTGCTTTGGGGACCTTTAAACCATGGAAATGCACTCGAGGTGCATTTACTACAGTCATTACATAGACTGGTTTGCACTCAGTAACTGCACTTTTTACAGAGTCAACAAAAATAGACATAAACTGTATTGATATTCTTTACAATAATATCCCAAAGTAGTCAACACTTTGGGATAAAATTAGTGGACAGAGAAAGGAATAAATGTTTTCACATGAAGCACAAACTCATATGTCTATTTATGGACTGAAAACCTATAAGCTGAATTCTCGCTCATTTTATTTATGTATTCATTTAATTGTTTTGCTTTTTTTTGGCCATACCCAGCGATGCTCAGGGGTGACTCCTGGTTCTGCTCAGGGATTAATCCTGACTCTGCACTCAGGGGACCTATGGAATGCTGGGGATTGAACCCAGGTCAGCTGTGTGCAAGACTCTACCCGCTCTACCCGCTGTGCTATCGTTTCAGTTCCTCCTGATCATTTTATTCACTGAAAGTTCAAAAGTGATTCCAGTGAAAATGGTGCCAGATACCCGGCAGCATTCAGTGAATTTCTTTATTTTCCTTTTGTTTTCACAGATTAAAGCAAAGGAAATTGTGGTCATTTCTTCTGTGTCTGTCTGGAGGAAATGCCTCGCTCTGGAGCTCTCACAACTACACCGTGACTGGCGTTCCAAGTTTCTCGCTGAAGTCCATAAAGGATAGTTGTCTGGAAAAGCCGCACCTTATCGATGAGATCAGTGGGATTTTCACTGAAGTGCTTTTGCTGTCAAGACAAGCCATTTTCAGCAATCAAGACAATGCAACAACAGGTCTCCAGGTCTGCGTGTCTCAGCAAGTCAGTCCTGCACCCGACTTCCTTGAGCCCCCAGGAAAGAGAGTAGGGCTGAGATGTCCCTACCTGGCCCAACTGGCCCAGAGTATGCCTAAATGCTACTTAACCCCATGTACCAAAGCAAGCCACAGCTTAATGCAAGGAAAGTGGAGAAGCTGAGTTGGCAGTAGACAGTTGCACAGTGAGCATATTTTCAAGGATTCCCAGCAAAGGGGCAGGAAAAAAAATCTGCTCCATGATGGCTCTATCCCGAGGGAAAAGAAACTACACACACCAGCATCTCTGAACAGGCTTGCCTGGGGAGGGAAGTTTCTGAAACTCATAGAGCTATGGCATAATTGGCTGGAAGTCTGGAGATCCGAGTTTGTCCATGAGGAGCTCATAATGACGGTTACCTCAGACTCAGAGACAGGAAAAATAATCATCTACAAATGTGTTCTACTGCTAGGGGTGGGTGGGAAATGAGGGTCTTTGGGAAGTGGTAAGAGCACACTGGTGGTAGGACTGTTTCAACACTTGAAACAACTGTACTGTGAACAACTTTGTAAATCACGGTGTTTCAATAAAGTTTAAAAATTAAAAAATGTGTTCTACTGCTGAGAAAATCAATGCTCTGAAACTGACACACTGTCAAACGTGAGAGAAATCTCAGGAAAAATTGAGATAGATCTCCAGGGAGAAATACACCAAATAAACTGAGTTATTGGACACTAAGCCACACAGAAAGTCCTGAATTCACACAGGCTCATTTTGCATTTAACGATCGAATCAGAGCAGGTAGAAACCCACCATACTAAAAACTTCTTAGGAGAGTCCCTGATTTAGGTGCACAAAGGAAACAGAGATTGAGGATTGTTTCTGGTAGGAAGTTCACCACATGCAAGAATGAGGGGTGGGGCTACAGGGGAAGAGCCTGGGACCAAGGTGGGGGTAGGGGGTGGATGCTCTGGGGGAGAGAGTGGTGCTGGGATTTTTATATAGGAAGCCTTACCAATGACAGTTCTATGGAACACATTGCTTAAAATAAAATAAAATAAAATGTAAGAAAAAACAAATTTTTCTCTCTTTTAGGAATCCCAAGTTATTTATGTCACATTCACATATGGTGACAGATCCATGATAGTCTAAAAAAATCACCTATAAACCTATAATCTACTTTAAAACTTAATCACATGCCATAAACGTTGCCATATCTGCTACATTTCTAAGGGTCTCGTAACACCCAACCTAACAGCCTTTCCTTTCTCCTCCTAGTTAGATTTTCAACCTTTGAAAAATGCTCATATTTTTTTACTATTTTTGCTTTCTGATTTTGGGCCACCCCTGTAGATACTTAGGGGTTACTCCTGGCTCTGCACTCAGGAATTACTCTTGCCAGGGCTCAGGGAACTATCTGGGATGCTGGGGATCGAACCCAGGTCAGCCGTGTACAAGGTAAACTCCCTCCCGCTGTGCCACGTCTCCAGCCCCCTCTTTTACTGTTTTTGTGTAAGACAAAGAAAAACAAGTGATGGGGGATAGGGACGACAAAACACCAAAATTCAGAAACTCACCTATGGATATATCAAACTCAGAGATTTGTAACTAAGCAAAGTCCTGACTATGCCAAAATATGTGATAGCTGTTATTCTACTGAAATAAAAGACAAAAAGTCTTTTAGTATGATGTATATATATATATATATATATAAAAAGCATAGTGTTTTTGAAATGTAATATTGCATCTATAGGAAACTTAAGCATAACAGACTTCACAGAGTAGCATTTATTAAAAAAAATAAATTGAATTCTATTACTTACTATTAAAATAATTAAATACCTTTTGTAGACTGGTAGGATTTAGCTGAGTTTTGTCTATTATTTTCACAGCCACCTAAAAAAAGAAAACAAACTATATTGGAGACACATTTTAGTGTATAGAAATGAAGAAAGATGCATCTTTAGAATCTTTCCTCTCTAGAGATAATTTAACTATACTTGTGTTTCTATAATTGTCTGTCCATTGTTTTTTTTTTTTTTTTTGTCTTTGGGTCACACCAGTGATGCTCAGGAGTTAATCCTGGCTCTGCACTCAGGAATTACTCCTGGCAGTGCTTGGGGGACCATATGGATTGCCAGGGATCGAAACCAGGTCGGCCATGTGCAAGGCAAATGCCCACCCTGGTGTGCTATCGCTCCAGCCCCCTGCGTAGCCATTTGATACTCTGTCAGTTTAGGATGGATCCCAAGACCCAAACTTTTAACTCATTTGATCCTGAGTCCCTGAAACAACTTCTGTGATTTTTTTCCAGGTATCTGCTTCTAGAATTAAAAACTTGCATCTTAATCCTTTGCTTATAGTGGGGTCAGCAGAGCCTCGCAACAAGCCAGATGACCCCCCACTCCATGAAGGCCTCCATTTTCCACATCCAGACTTCCTGCTCCTCAGAACTCCACCCAGCAGACCAGCCTATCACAGCCCGGCTCATCAAGATCCACCCTGCAGCAGTCTTTTTTAAATCGGCCCAGGTTTGCTGATCCAGAGACTCACAGACATGGGGCAGAGCTGCTACTGGCTCTCCCTGTGCCCAGCCACTCACGAGGTACCCAGGAGGGATGGCAGGTTCTAGCCCTGGCCCACCACCCCAGCAGAGCCTCACAACAAGCCAGACGAACCCCCACTCCATGAAGGCCTCCATTTTCCACATCCGGACTTCCCCCTCGTCAGAACTCCACCTAAGCAGACCAGCCTATCACAGCCCGGCTCACGCGAGCCACAAGCGGCCACGTGGTTTATCAATAAATGCTGGATTTAGAGATGACTACAAGAGTATGCTACCCTGCGGCAGAGCCTGGCAAGCTACCCGTGTCGTATTTGATATGCCAAATACCAGTAACAATTATAGACCTCGTTCCCATGAACTGATGGAATGGTTTGAGGCTCTTTATGTTCCTGGAGCAAGCAGGTACCCTTGGGCTCTACTTGCATGAGACAGGACATAGGGAGATGTTACTGGTTCCCACTCGAGCAAATCGATGATGAACGGGAAGACAGTGATACAGTGATACAGTGATAGTGGGGTCTTAGGAAAACACCTGAAGGCTTGCGCAATAAATGATGAAGTCGGGGAGAGATCTTCACCCCAGCACTTACTGCAGCCTTATGAAGTGGGCTGGCAAGGCCCAGGTCTGCTCACCGCCACCCATGTTTGAACGGCTCCTGATCAGAAGGGATATGGATTAAACCCAACCACCAGTGGCAACGAGGTTCTCTCCAGAGCTCAGTGAAATGCTGCTAAAAACATCATGCCCCAGGAAATACCACACACCGTTTACCTCCTATCTATAAGGTACTGAGGACATTGAATGCTTATTACCCAAGACAAGTATTAAATCATGTGCATGTTGGCAGTGCATACATACACACAATTTAAAGCCCTTGGGGTCTGAGAGACAAGCGTCTGGATGACAACAGCTGAAATTTGAGGGCGCCTTTTCACACCTTTCACCTCTTTTGCCTTCAGCATGGTGAGGAGGTGCCCCCTGCCCCAAGGTGGGCAGCACAGAGCATCAGCACCTCAGCACTGCACAGGCCGGCCCTTGAGGGTGCGGGAGCCTCAGAAAGTCTTGCGTGGGCTATGCTCAGTGTGCGAGGCCAGTCGCAGGAGCAGCTTCTCCCGCTGTGCCAAGTCACTGTATGCTCCCTCTGCCCGCTCCGTCCATTCACACAAATTCCAGCGTTCCTCAACATGCGACTGACCCCGCCTGCTGCTCGAGGACACGGATGCAAAGCTAGACGAGTCTCGACGTTCCCGGGCACACTCACCTCTCGGCCAGTCAGGACGTGCCTCGCCAGCTTCACTTTGGCAAAATTCCCCTTCCCGATAGTTTTCTGTAAACGGTAATTTCCAATGTGGGGCTGCTCATCCGGCAGCATCATGGAGTTCTGGCACCGTGGGGCATGCTGCCTGCTGCTCGCCTTGGGAGGCGGGATACGGGGCTCGGGGTAGCCATCCACGGACGTATGCTGGGGAAAGAAGACACAGCACTTCATCAGTGAGTACATTACTCTGACAGTGGACAGTTACAAGGATCACAGCGCTTTATCAGTGAGTAAGCTACTCTGACAGTGGACAGTTACAAAAATCACAGCGCCTCATCAGTGAGTAAACTACTCTGACAGTGGACAGATACAAAGATCACAGCGCTCCATCAGTGAGTAAACTACTCTGACAGTGGACAGTTACAAGAGATCACAGCCCTTCATCAGTGAGTAAGCTACTCTGACAGCGGACAGTTACAAGGATCACAGGGCTTCATCAGTGAGTAAGCTACTCTGACAGTGGACAGTTACAAAGATCACAGCCCTTCATCAGTTGAGAGTAAGCTACTCTGACAGCGGACAGTTACAAAGATCACAGCGCTTCATCAGTGAGTAAGCTACTCTGACAGTGGACAGTTGCAAAGATCACAGCCCTTCATCAGAGAGTAAACTACTCTGAGAGTGGACAGTTACAAAGATCATAGCGCTCCATCAGTGAGGTAAGCTTCTCTGACAGTGGACAGTTACAAAGATCACAGCCCTTCATCAGAGAGTAAACTACTCTGACAGTGGACAGTTACAAAGATCACAGCCCTTCATCAGAGAGTAAGTTACTCTGACAGTGGACAGTTACAAGGATCACAGCCCTTCATCAGTGAGTATGCTACTCTGACAATGGACAGTTACAAGGATCACAGCGCTTCATCAGTGAGTAAGCTACTCTGACAGTGGACAGTTACAAAGATCACAGCACTTCATCGGAGAGTAAGTTACTCTGACAGTGGACAGTTACAAGGATCACAGCCCTTCATCAGTGAGTATGCTACTCTGACAATGGACAGTTACAAGGATCACAGTGCTTCATCAGTGAGTAAGCTACTCTGACAGTGGACAGTTACAAGGATCACAGCACTTCATCAGTGAGTAAACTACTCTGAGAGTGGACAGTTACAAAGATCACAGCCCTTCATCGGTGAGTAAGCTACTCTGACAGTAGATAGTTACAAAGATCACAGCGCTCCATCAGTGAGTATGCTACTCTGACAGTGGACAGTTACAAAGATCACAGCACTTCATCAGTGAGTATGCTACTCTGACAGTGGACAGTTACAAAGATCAGAAATCACTGGCGTTAATAATCCATCTGAAACATAGGCCCAACAACACTGAAAACACATGGTCTAAGCCGCAACCACTAGAATTTTGAACGTGCTTGCCAGGGTCACGGGAAGGGAGGGCCGGTGTGGGTGTTCCCCATGGAATATGGGAACACTGCACAGAGGGAAGCCGGCACTGGTGGTGGAATGGGTGTTGGAATATTACAGGCCCCAAACTCGACTATCAATAACTTTGTAAATCATGGGTAATTAAATAAAAAATATAAAATTTAAAAAGAGATGGTTCTAGAAAATCATTAGTAGATAGGAGAATGGATAAAATAATTGTGCAAATGAAAGAAAAAATAAGCCATCTGACACAAACACACATCACATAATTTTATAGTTTGATCCATCTGTTTAAAATTGCTAGTCAGCTTTAGCTTCTTTTCGGGGGGAGAGGGCGGGAAGGGGAGAAAGAAACCTCGAGAATGAAATTTTCTACCCAGCTTTAGACTCTTGGTTTTGATGAAGGTATGGAGACGGCGGTGTAGGTACCCGCTGACCCTTCCTGAGGGCTTGAGTTGGCGCAGCCCTGGAATGCGTCACGAGGGAAGTAGAGCGCGGGTCGGTTGGGGAGATGGCTCAGAGGGCCGGGCTTCAGGCTCAGCATGGTGGACCCCAGGTTCTATCCCGGCATGAAATGGTCTCCCAGTTAGACCTTGGAGAAACCCCAAGCACCAAAAACAAACGTCTCCCGATACAGTGTCTCTGGTGCCAATCAAAGTACTTATCGGTAAAGGTTTACTTCTTGGACAGCCCAGCTCCTCGCCGGAGTTCAACGCCTGCCTCACCGTGCATACCCCAGCAAGAGCCATCAGAGCCCTGCCAGGATACAGGACCGGGTTCCTGCCTAGCCGCCCCTCAGAGCTACCTAGAGGCACGGTGCCGTGCTGAGCCAGGCTCCCCTCCAGGTGCCATGGGGAGCTGAGCACCCACAGGCTCAGTCAGCATCAGGAGTCGGGTCCCTCAGCTTCCCCAGTCCTGGCTCCCCGCACCTGCACCCCTGGGCTTGTCTGTTCCTACCTTAACAAAAATTATTTACTGAACCTCTGTGCGATACATTCAGAAGGCTATTCACGATCACTGATGACCGTTCCAATGGCTCAGCTTCTGCAAGGCCGTGCTGACTTCCTACCTGCTCACCTCAGCTTCTGGCCCCAACTGAGAACCTTCCCAGGGGATGTGGGAGAGGAAGAGGACGAGCAGAGCCTTTCCCAGCTGAGCCCAGACCAGATCAATGGGCCTGCCTGCCCCCACTGAACTGCCAATATGGAGATGGGACGCTGGGGTGCACAGCTGTAAAATTAAGTGGTTCTGACCCCCCAGTAGCACCTGCCCGCCTCCCCCCCCCCCCCAGCATTGCAGGGTGCAGTCCCAGAGCTGCCTGCAGACCACCCCAGTGGCCTGATCGTCCCACACTACATGGTCAGGTCCTCACTCTTCACTGCCAGCTGGGTTGGCTGAAAATGACCAAAAAGGGCCCAAACGTCTCTTGAATTCACCTGGGTATTCAAGCACCCGCCCCCAAATAAAAAAAAAAAACTCTGTAAATAAAAGGCAGCAGGTTCTGCTCCTGACTGCCCTCTGAAGACGCCCTGCGGTCCTAGCAACCTTAGGGGCTGCGTCAGGCTGAGTCTGATCAAGCTGCTGCAGAGGCTGAGAACCACAAGACAAAGAGGTGTTGCTCATTTACCAATGATACAATAAAGGAATGCGGGGGTCATGGACATGAAAGGGCGGGGGTCCTTCAAAGGTGAGCCGTGGAAGGAGCAGAAAGGCCGTTTGGGGACAATATCCCAAGAGCTCACAGTAACTGTGAATAGATAAACAGAGACAGAATGTCGGGGCAGAACGAAGGCCAGCCACACACTTCATCTCAACTCTCTGACACTGTGAGTGAAGGGAAATCATGAAATGACCAGTAAACCAACAGCTGTAGACTGCAGACTCGGTCCAGAGGCAGCTTATTGGCCTTTGCAAAGTAATCCTTATCTGTAGCTCAATAAATGTACTTAAAAAGAATAAAACAAACAAACAAACAAAAAATAAAGCTATATGGGACCAATGAACAATGAGAAAATGATTTACATACTCAAATTCTAGGAGAATGTGCCAACTAACCAGAACTGGGGGCTGTGTAGTCAGTTTCCTACAGAGAGATTCCTCAGGGGTCAGAATCTGCCTACTGGTATCCCTAGTAAACACAGGAAACACAGAAGGGCAGGCACATTTTCGGGGGTATGGGAGTCAGACAGTAAATATTTAGTCAGATAGTAAATATTTAGACTTTGTGATCTGTGCCCTATCTCCATAGCAAATTCATGTTATTTTTCGTGTTATTCATGATGAGAACTTTGCTTAGTTCAGGAACACGCACATACGCCAAGAAGCTGAGTCTCGCTCATCTAAGTGACCGGGTGATTCCTAGTGAACACCTGCTATGGACACATGTTCACAGCGGCAGTGTACGATACTCCAGGGCCAGCCCGGCAATGACCATGTCTCTCTGCGCAGCACTCGACCGAAAACTTCCCACCTGCCTCCCTCCACGGGAAGGGTCGTATACACGTCCCAGGCCTAGCTCTCAACAACATTGGATAGCTCCTTTTTATGAGCTATTCAATGTATTTACTGTTTAGTCTTTTATTTATTTGCTATTCTGGGATACACCCAGCCATGCTCAGGGGTTATTCCTGGCTCTGCTCTCAGGAATTACTCCTGGTGGTGCTCGGGGGACCATATGGGATGCTGGGATTTGAGCCCGGTGGGTCACGTGCAAGGCAAACCCCTACCTGCTATACTATTGCTCCATCCCCTAAGGATCCAGTTTAGACGGAGTGCGCCGGATCTTAGATGATAAATCAAGACAGAATATGGTGCTACCCAAAATGTCATTAAACGTTTTTTTTTTGTTTTGTTTGTTTTTATTTGGGAGCCATAACTGGCAAGGTAACGCCTGTCTCTGCTCTCAGGAATCACTCCTTGTGGTTCTTAGGTGACCATATGGGATGCTGGTGATCGAACCTGGGTCAGCTGCGTGTAAGGCAAGGGCCCTAACCACTCTCCAGCCCCTATCTAAATGTGCTTTTCCTTGAGATTGCCACTGGGCCATTCAGGAGCGCAAGATTTCTTTAAAGGGACTCTTTGGAGAATAATTTCCAATTGCTAATCTTACTCCTTCCCCCAGCCTCTAATCTTACGACCTAACGTTCAGTAGAAATCCTGGGAAGAACAGAAGTTTGGACCCTAAATAAAATAGTGCCTTTATTCCAGAAATAGCTCATCACAATGGCAGCTATATGAAAGAAATTATGATAGCTCAAACCTAGAATGTAAGTTTTAATCCCCATCTTTACCCAAAAAGGCAAATTCACATGTTACCATTTTCTTTAGGTTCCCACCCAACCCCGTGGACCTGCTGTCCCTCATGCCCCAGGGCCTGAAGCTCTGCCCTGGATGACCATCCAGCCAAGCCCTGGTGACCACTACATCAGTCTCCAAGCCTGCGTCCCATCAATTGCTAGGCTCCAAAGGCTAAATTACAACAGAACTTCACCTGCCTATAGTCCCAAATGAAATGAAATTGTACTTATTAGCTATTGACATTCACATGCCGTTGAAATTTTAGGTGCCCATTTCCTTACCTGTACACAGAGCTAGTGACGTAGCCGCCACACAGCTATGCTCAGGATTAGGTAAAATCGTGTATGCCTCGGGGCTGGAGCGTGATGCACTATGAAGGGTTTGACTGACACCACGGGCACAAACACGGCCACTCCACCAACCCACTTCCGGCCACCCCCTCCCCAGGTGTCTGTGACTTGCAACAACTTGTGGTGCCTATTTTTTTCTGGCACCAGCTTCCTTGATGTGAGCAAAAGAAACCAACTGAGGCATGTTTGAGGTCTGTAGAGAGCCTGGAAATAGCCCAAAGAAAGAAATCCGTGCTCTGGAGGAAAGAAGACAAGTATGCATAAAGAGCCGAAAGAAAAGAATTGTTCTTGGTAATGTGAGCTAAGAAGGAAATACAGGTGTGAGTCGGTGCCTGGTGAGGCGGCACTGTAGAGGACAAACGAAACAGCTGACATCTGAGCGTAGGGGAAGAGTATACCGATGGAGGCATGCACAAGGCAAAGGCAGGCTCTGGGCATACATAAGGACCGGCAATGTGCACGGGTTACCTTCTTCAAGCAACTTGAAGATTCAGTAGCTTGAAGGGAAAAACTGCAACTTACGCTACTAGCATTCACACTAAGTTTGATGATAAGACATTTTTATGCATCTGACGAGGCCAGATTTAAAAGGTAAAGGAACCACAGCTTGGCCAATAGGTGACTGGTGGAGAAGTGAACATATGAGCTTATTAACATCAAAGTGATAGAGAAAAAATGGCATTAAAGGTAAGTCACAAACTGCCCCAGGGAAGAGCGGAAACTCCATCAACGGGAACCAAGGCGAACTGCCTTGGTTTCACTCTGGACCCTTTGGGCGCTGCGCTCCCCGGGACCAGCTGAAAATCTCCCCCCAGGTGTGTGCGTGACCCCTGCGTCTCCAGCGGACCCAAACTGCCCCAGGGAAGAGCGGAAACTCCATCAACGGGAACCAAGGCGAACTGCCTTGGTTTCACCCCGACCCTTTGGGTGCTGCGCTTCGGGATCATCCCCAAACTCAAAACTGCGCGGGCGCACTAGCGGCGTCCAGCGCGACCCTCTTACTACCTATCTTGCATGAGGTACCAGTGAAACTTGGTTCCTACATCCTTGCTACCCACCCAAACCCGCGCAAACAGACCAGACACCTACTAACTGTACTATAGTGTCATCCAAGACCCCACATTTGCAACCTACAATAGTCATAATGGTAAGGCAACGCAAAGTTCCATCCAGCTCTGTGAGTGAAGTCACTAGTCCAGATGAGCCAAGCAATACCAATGAGTTGTATAACCTCTCTGATAAGGAATTTCGGAAAGAAATGTTAAGGAGTCATAAGGAATTCAAAGAAGCAATGGAATGCAAACTCAATAAAATACAAGAGGACATGTTAGAAGAAGTGAGGAAAATGCAAATGGAAATGACATATATTAAAAATGAGGTAAATGAAATGAAAAACACAGTGGAAAGCCATCATAGCAGAATAATAGCTACTGAAGAAAGAATTAGTGATCTCGAAGACGCGTTCCAAAGATTCTCTACACAACACCAGAAGATAGAAAAAAGACTCACAATTACCGAACAGACAACAAGAGATAATCGGGATGAAGCCAGAAGAAACAACATACGGATCATTGGGGTCCCAGAAGGGCAAGAAGAAAACCCTGATGAAGAAGAAACTGTCAAAGCCATCATTGCTGAGAAGTTCCCGAACTAAAAAACACTTGCCTCAAGATCCAGGAGGCCCGTAGGATACCTGCTAAAAGAAACCCCAACAAGAATACTCCAAGACACATCTTAATTAAAATGACAAAAACTATAGATAGAGATAGAATACTGAAAGCAGCAAGATCAAAGAAGGAAATCACGTACAAAGGAACATATCTAAGATTTACAGCAGACTTCTCTGATGAAACACTCTGAGCCCGAAAACAATGGTGGGATATTGTGAAAAGGCTAAATGAACTGCAGGCCTCACCAAGAATTCTTTACCCGGCCAGACTCACATTCAGATATGAAGGAAAGATACACAACTTCATGGATAAGCAACAACTCAGGAACTTCATGGACTCAAAACCAACTTTAAAAGAAGGACTGAAGGGTCTACTGTAATACGACCAAACCCATAAGCACAACAAGCAAAAACAGAAAGATGGCACAAAATCCGATGACAATAATCTCTCTCAATGTCAATGGTCTATATGCAGCAATTAAGAGACACAGAGTGACAAAATGGATTAAAAAATTGAACCCAACATTCTGCTGTCTACAAGAAACACATCTGAATAATCAGAACAAACACAGACTCAAAGTCAAAGGTTGGAAGACCATTCTCCATGCAAACAACTCCTCCAAAAAAGGCTGGTGTGGCCATATTAGTATCAGATAATATAGACTTCAGGCTGAAAAAGGTTAGAAGGGACAACGAAGGCCATTTCTTATTACTTAAGGGGGTATGTACACCAGGAAGAAATTACACTACTAAACATATATGCACCCAATGAGGGGCCAGCAAAATACATAAAACAACTGCTAAGAGACCTCAAAGAAGACATTGACAGTAGCACAATAATAGTTGGAGACTTCAACACTGCTCTATCAACGATGGATAGATCAACAAGACTGAAACTCACCAAGGAAATATTGGCCCTCAAGGAAGAAATGGAAGAAAGAGAGCTAGTAGATATATACAGGGCTTTTCATGCCAAAAAAGCTGAATACACATTTTTCTCTAGTGCTCATGGAACATTCTCCAAGATAGACCACATGCTGAGCCACAAAGCATACCTCAATAAAATAAAAAAGATAGAAATTGTGTCAGCTATCTTTTCAGACCATGATGCACTGAAAATGGAAGTTAACCGTACACAGAAACAGGGAGTCAAACCAAACACCTGGAAACTGAACAGCTCACTCCTGAACAACAAATGGGTCATAGAAGAAATCAAACAGGAAATCCAAAGATTTCTGGAAACAAATGAAAATGAAGAGACCAACTATAAGAACTTGTGGGACACGGCAAAAGCCGTGTTAAGAGGGAAGTTTATAGCTCTGCAAGCATTCATCAGGAAACAAGAAAGGGCCCACATAAATAACCTGACTACACAGCTGAAGACATTAGAGAAAGACCAACAAAAGGAGCCCAACCCAGGCAGAAAAAAAGGAAATAATAAAACTTAGAGAGGAAATCAATGAGTTGGAAACCAAAAAAAAACAATCCAAAAGATTAATGAAACCAAGAGCTGGTTTTTTGAAAAAAATAAACAAGATTGACAAACCATTGGCAAGACTTGTAAGGACAGGGAAAGAGAGAACCCAAATAAACAGAATCAGAAATAAAAAGGGTGACATCACAACAGAAACCACAGAAATCCAAAAGATCATCAGAGATTACTTTGAGAGCCTGTATGCCGTGAAACATGAGAATCTAGAAGAAATGGATCAATTCCTGAAGTCCTATAACCTCCCACGGCTGAAACAAGAAGACCTCCAATACCTGAATAAGCCTATCACCATCGAGGAAATAGAAACAGTAATTAAAAGTCTTCCCAAACACAAAAGCCCAGGTCCAGACGGATTCCCTAATGAATTCTACCAAACCTTTAAGGAGGGACCTACTGCCTGTCCTGTTCAAGCTCTTCCAGGAAATAGAAGAAACAGAAACACTCCCAAACAGCTTTTACGAGGCACATATCACCCTGATACCCAAAGCAGGGAGAGACAACACAAAGAAAGAAAACTACAGACCAATATCCCTGATGAACACGGATGCTAAGATCTTCAACAAAATACTAGCCAACAGAATCCAAAGACTCATCAAGAAGATTATACATCATGACCAAGTAGGATTCATCCCGGGTATGCAAGGATGGTTCAACATTCGCAAGTCAATCAACATAATACATCATATCAATAAGAGAAAAAATAAAAACCATATGATCCTATCAATAGAGCGCAGAGAAAGCATTTGACAAGATCCAGCACCCGTTCATGATTAAAACCCTCCAGAAAATGGGAATTGAAGGGACTTTCCTCAAGATAGTTACAGCCATCTACCAAAAGCCCACAGCGAGCATCATTCTCAATGGAGAAAAGTTGAAAGCCTTCTCCCCTGAGATCAGGGACAAGACAAGGTTGCCCACTCTCACCTCTTTTATTCAATATAGTACTGGAAGTACTTGCCATAGCAATCAGAGAAGAAAAAGGACATCAAGGGCATCCAGATAGGCAAGGAAGAAGTCAAGCTATCATTATTTGCAGATGACATGATATTATACCTAGAGAACCCTAAACTCTCTACCAAAAAACTCCTAGGAACAATAGACACATATAGTAGAGTGGCAGGATACAAAATCAACACGCAAAAGTCGGTGGCTTTCCTATATACAAATAACGAAAGAGAAGAAAGAGATATTAAGGAAGCAATTCCATTCACAATTGTGCCACAGAAAATAAAATACCTAGGAATCAACTTACCCAAGTGTGTAAAGGACCTGTATAAAGAAAACTACAAGACACTGCTCCAAGAGATAAAAGAGGGCACAAGGAAATGGAAACATATTCCCTGCTCATGGATGGGGAGAATCAACATTGTCAAAATGGTAATACTCCCTAGAGCTCTGTACAGATTCAATGCAATCCCTATAAGGATACCCATGACATTCTTCAAAGAAATTGACCAAACAATCCTGAAATTTGTATGGAACGATAAACCCCCAAGGATAGCTAAAGCAATCCTCGGGAAAAAGAAGATGGGAGGCATCACCTTTCCCAACTTCAAACTGTACTACAAGGCAGTAGTAATTAAAACAGCATGGTATTGGAATAAAAACAGACCCGTGGACCTATGGAATAGAATTGAGTATCCTGACACCCAACCTCAAATACATGATCATTTAATCTTTGATAAAGGTGCAACGAGTCTAAAATGGAGTAAGGAAAGCCTCTTCAATAAGTGGTGTTGGGAAAACTGGGCAGCGACATGTAAAAAAATGAATTTGGACCTGTGTCTAACACCATGCACAAAAAATCAGATCAAAGTGGATTAAAGATCTCAATATCAGACTTGAATCCATAAAGTACATTGAAGAAAATATAGGAAAAACCCTCCATGACATTGAAGCTAAAGGCATCTTCAAAGATGAAACATCACTAAGAAAGCAACTAGAAGAAAAGATAAACATATGGGACTACATGAAACTAAAAAGCTTCTGCACCTCAAAAGAAACAGTGACTAAGATACAAAAGCAATCCACAGAATGGGAAAGAATATTCACCCAATACCCATCTGATAAGGGGTTAATATCCAGGATATATCAGGCACTGGTAGAACTTTACAAGAAGAAAACAAACAACCCCATCAAAAAATGGGGAGAAGAAATGAACAGAAACTTCAGCAAGGAAGAAATTCGAATGGCCAAAAAACATAGAAAAAATGCTCATCATCACTAATCATCAGAGAGATGCAAATCAAAACAACAATGAGATACCACTTTACACCACAGAGACTGGCACATATTCAAAAGAACAAGAACAACAAGTGCTGGCGTGGGTGTGGGGAAAAA
Source organism: Cryptotis parvus (assembly GCA_021461705.1). Taxonomy (NCBI): domain Eukaryota; kingdom Metazoa; phylum Chordata; class Mammalia; order Eulipotyphla; family Soricidae; genus Cryptotis; species Cryptotis parvus. The sequence continues at coordinate 865 of JAJIBD010022314.1, read as the reverse complement.
GGGACACTCATCCATTGTTGGTGGGAATGCAGGCTGGTACAGCCTTTCTGGAAAACAATATGGACTTTCCTCCAAAGACTAGAAATTGAACTCCCATTTGACCCAGCCATACCACTCCTGGGAATCTACTCTGGGAAACCAAAAAATATGCAGCGGAAAACACCATCCCTACTTTTATGTTCATAGCAGCATTATTCACAATAGCCAGAATCTGGAAGCAACCAGAGTGCCCGAAAATCGATGACTGGATAAAAAGCTTTGGTACATCTACACAATGGAATACTATGCAGCTGTTAGGAAAAATGAAGTTATAAAATTTGCCTACAAATGGATGGACATGGAGAAGATTATGTTGAGCGAAATTAGCCAGAAGGAGAGAGACAGATACAGAATGACTGCATTTATCTGCATAACATAAATATATAGGTACATATTATGATACCAATATCCAAGGTCAAGTGAAACATATATCAGGAGGTCTTGTCAAAGGTGGAAATTATCACAAACGTGTGGGATTCAGAGGCTAGGTAAGACAGAAAATGGAACAGTGTGCTAACAGTTGTTGAGGGTACTAATGCCAACCTAGAATGAGCATTAAATAGAGGCAAAAAGATACACATGACAACCGTTTAATGTATGTTCTGTAATCCATTGTCTGGAGGGGAAGGAAAAAGAGAAAGAGAGAGAAATGGAAAGAAATAAAGAACCTGCCATGGAGCAGGGCTGGGGGAGGGGGGAGGGAACCGGGGGCGTTGGTGGTGGGAGATGGGCACTGGTGGCGGGATGGGTGCTGCAACACTGTTTGACCAAAACCCAAATATGAACTTTTTAATTGTATATCTTTGTAATTTTAAAAATAAAAAAA
>JAJIBD010022313.1:0-43402 GCA_021461705.1 Cryptotis parvus | reverse complement strand
TGAGTGAGAGTCACTAGTCCAGATGAGCCAAACACCAATGGAGTTATATAACCTCTCTGATAAGAATTTGGGAAAAGAAATGTTAAGGGTCATAAGGAATTCAAAGAAGCAATGGAATGCAAACTCAATAAAATACAAGAGGACATGATAGAAGAAGTGAGGAAAATGCAAATGGAAATGACATATATTAAAAATGAGGTAAATGAAATGAAAAACACAGTGGGAAAGCCAGCATAGCAGAATAATAGCTACTGAAGAAAGAATTAGTGATCTCGAAGACGCGTTCCAAAGATTCTCTACACAACACCAGAAGATAGAAAAAAGACTCACAATTACCGAACAGACAACAAGAGATAATCGGGATGAAGCCAGAAGAAACAACATACGGATCATTGGGGTCCCAGAAGGGCAAGAAGAAAACCCTGATGAAGAAGAAACTGTCAAAGCCATCATTGCTGAGAAGTTCCCGGAACTAAAGAACACTTGCCTCAAGATCCAGGAGGCCCGTAGGATACCTGCTAAAAGAAACCCCAACAAGAATACTCCAAGACACATCTTAATTAAAATGACAAAAACTATAGATAGAGATAGAATACTGAAAGCAGCAAGATCAAAGAAGGAAATCACATACAAAGGAACATCTCTAAGATTTACAGCAGACTTCTCTGATGAAACACTCGGGAGCAGAAAACAATGGTGGGATATTGTGCAAAGGCTGAATGAACTGCAGGCCTCACCAAGAATTCTTTACCCGGCCAGACTCACATTCAGATATGAAGGAAAGATACACAACTTCATGGATAAGCAACAACTCAGGAACTTCATGGACTCAAAACCAACCTTAAAAGAAGGACTGAAGGGTCTACTGTAATACGACCAAACCCATAAGCACAACAAGCTCAAACAGAAAGATGGCACAAAATCCGATGACAATAATCTCTCTCAATGTCAATGGTCTAAATGCACCAATTAAGAGACACAGAGTAACAAAGTGGATTAAAAAATTGAACCCAACATTCTGCTGTCTACAAGAAACACATCTGAATAATCAGAACAAACACAGACTCAAAGTCAAAGGTTGGAAGACCATTCTCCATGCAAACAATTCCTCCAAAAGGCTGGTGTGGCCATATTAGTATCAGATAATATAGACTTCCAGGCTGAAAAAGGTTAGAAGGGACAACGAAGGCCATTTCTTATTACTTAAGGGGTATGTACACCAGGAAGAAATTACACTACTAAACATATATGCACCCAACGAGGGGCCAGCAAAATACATAAAACAACTGCTAAGAGACCTCAAAGAAGACATTAACAGCAGCACAATAATAGTTGGAGACTTCCAACACTGCTCTATCAACGATGGATAGATCAACAAGACTGAAACTCACCAAGGAAATATTGGCCCTGAAGGAAGAAATGGAAGAAAGAGAGCTAGTAGATATATACAGGGCTTTTCATGCCAAAAAAGCTGAATACACATTTTTCTCTAGTGCACATGGAGACATTCTCCAAGATAGACCACATGCTAAGCCACAAAGCATACCTCAATAAAATAAAAAGATAGAAATTGTGTCAGCTATCTTTTCAGACCATGATGCACTGAAAATGGAAGTTAACCGTACACAGAAACAGGGAGTCAAACCAAACACCTGGAAACTGAACAGCTCACTCCTGAACAACAAATGGGTCATAGAAGAAATCAAACAGGAAATCCAAAGATTTCTGGAAACAAATGAAAATGAAGACACCAACTATAAGAACTTGTGGGACACGGCAAAAGCCGTGTTAAGAGGAAATTTATAGCTCTGCAAGCATTCATCAGGAAACAAGAAAGGGCCCACATAAATAACCTGACTACACAGCTGAAGACATTAGAGAAAGACCAACAAAAGGAGCCCAACCCAGGCAGAAAAAAGGAAATAATAAAACTTAGAGAGGAAATCAATGAGTTGGAAACCAAAAAAAAACAATCCAAAAGATTAATGAAACCAAGAGCTGGTTTTTTGAAAAAATAAACAAGATTGACAAACCATTGGCAAGACTTGTAAGGACAGGGAAAGAGAGAAGCCCAAATAAACAGAATCAGAAATAAAAAGGGTGACATCACAACAGAAACCACAGAAATCCAAAAGATCATCAGAGATTACTTTGAGAGCCTGTATGCCGTGAAACATGAGAATCTAGAAGAAATGGATCAATTCCTGAAGTCCTATAACCTCCCACGGCTGAAACAAGAAGACCTCCAATACCTGAATAAGCCTATCACCATTGAGGAAATAGAAACAGTAATTAAAAGACTTCCCAAACACAAAAGCCCAGGTCCAGGCGGATTCCCTAGTGAACTCTACCAAACCTTTAAGGAGGACCTACTGCCAGTCCTGTTCAAGCTCTTCCAGGAAATAGAAGAAACAGAAACACTCCCAAACAGCTTCTACGAGGCACATATCACCCTGATACCCAAAGCAGGGAGAGACAACACAAAGAAAGAAAACTACAGACCAATATCCCTGATGAACACGGATGCTAAGATCTTCAACAAAATACTAGCAAACAGAATCCAAAAGACTCATCAAGAAGATTATACATCATGACCAAGTAGGATTCATCCCGGGTATGCAAGGATGGTTCAACATTCGCAAGTCAATCAACATAATACATCATATCAATAAGAGAAAAAAATAAAAACCATATGATCCTATCAATGAGCGCAGAGAAAGCATTTGACAAGATCCAGCACCCGTTCATGATTAAAACCCTCCAGAAAATGGGAATTGAAGGGACTTTCCCTCAAGATAGTTACAGCCATCTACCAAAAGCCCACAGCGAGCATCATTCTCAATGGGGAAAAGTTGAAAGCCTTCCCCCTGAGATCAGGGGACAAGACAAGGTTGCCCACTCTCACCTCTTTTATTCAATATAGTACTGGAAGTACTTGCCATAGCAATCAGAGAAGAAAAAGGACATCAAGGGCATCCAGATAGGCAAGGAAGAAGTCAAGCTATCATTATTTGCAGATGACATGATATTATACCTAGAGAACCCTAAACTCTCTACCAAAAAACTCCTAGAAACAATAGATGCATATAGTAGAGTGGCAGGATACAAAATCAACACGCAAAAGTCGGTGGCTTTCCTATATACAAATAACGAAAGAGAAGAAAGGGATATTAAGGAAACAATTCCATTCACAATTGTGCCACAGAAAATCAAATACCTAGGAATCAACTTACCCAAGTGTGTAAAGGACCTGTACAATGAAAACTACAAGACACTGCTCCAAGAGATAAAGAGGACACAAGGAAATGGAAACACATTCCCTGCTCATGGATGGGGAGAATCAACATTGTCAAAATGGTAATACTCCCTAGAGCTCTATACAGATTCAATGCAGTCCCTATGAGGATACCCATGACATTCTTCAAAGAAATTGACCAAACAATCCTGAAATTTGTATGGAGCGATAAACCCCCCAAGGATAGCTAAAGCAATCCTCGGGAAAAAGAAGATGGGAGGCATCACCTTGCCCAACTTCAAACTGTACTACAAGGCAGTAGTAATTAAAACAGCATGGTATTGGAATAAAAACAGACCCGTGGACCTATGGAATAGAATTGAGTATCCTGACACCCAACCTCAAACACATGATCATTTAATCTTTGATAAAGGTGCAACGAGTCTAAAATGGAGTAAGGGAAAGCCTCTTCAATAAGTGGTGTTGGGAAAACTGGGCAGCGACATGTAAAAAAATGAATTTGGACCTGTGTCTAACACCATGCACAAAAATCAGATCAAAGTGGATTAAAGATCTCAATATCAGACTTGAATCCATAAAGTACATTGAAGAAAATATAGGAAAAACCCTCCATGACATTGAAGCTAAAGGCATCTTCAAAGATGAAACATCTCTAACAAAGCAACTAGAAGAAAAGATAAATATATGGGACTACATGAAACTAAAAAGCTTCTGCACCTCAAAAGAAACAGTGACTAAGATACAAAAGCAGTCCACAGAATGGGAAAGAATATTCACCCAATACTCATCTGATAAGGGGTTAATATCCAGGATATATCAGGCACTGGTAGAACTTTACAAGAAGAAAACAAACAACCCCATCAAAAAATGGGGAGAAGAAATGAACAGAAACTTCAGCAAGGAAGAAATTCGAATGGCCAAAAAACATATGAAAAAATGCTCATCATCACTAATCATCAGAGAGATGCAAATCAAAACAACAATGAGATACCACTTTACACCACAGAGACTGGCACATATTCAAAAGAACAAGAACAACAAGTGCTGGCGTGGGTGTGGGGAAAAGGGACACTCATCCATTGTTGGTGGGAATGCCGGCTGGTACAGCCTTTCTGGAAAACAATATGGACATTCCTCCAAAGACTAGAAATTGAACTCCCATTTGACCCAGCCATACCACTCCTGGGAATCTACTCTGGGAAACCAAAAATACGCAGCGGAAACACCATCCCTACTTTTATGTTCATAGCAGCATTATTCACAATAGCCAGAATCTGGAAGCAACCCGAGTGCCCGAAAATAGATGACTGGATAAAAAAGCTTTGGTACATCTACACAATGGAATACTATGCAGCTGTTAGGAAAAATGAAGTTATAAAATTTGCCTACAAATGGATGGACATGGAGAAGATTATGTTGAGCGAAATTAGCCAGAAGGAGAGAGACAGTTACAGAATGACTGCATTTATCTGCATAACATAAATATATAGGTACATATTATGATACCAATATCCAAGGTCAAGTGAAACATAGATCAGGAGGTCCTGTCAAAGGTGGAAATTATCACAAACGTGTAGGTTTCAGAGGCTAGGTAAGACAGAAAATGGAACAGTGTGCTAACAATTGTGAGGGTACTAATGCCAACCTAGAACTGAGCATTAAATAGAGGCAAAAGGATACACATGACAACCCTTTAATGTATGTTCTGTAATCCATAGTCTGGAGAGGAAGGAAAAGAGAAAGATAGAGAAATGGAAAGAAATAAAGAACCTGCCATGGAGGGGGGCTGGGGGGGGAGGGGGAGGGAACCGGGGGCGTTGGTGGTGGGAGATGGGCACTGGTGGCGGGATGGGTGCTGCTACACTGTATGACCAAAACCCAAATATGAACTTTTTAATTGTATATCTTTGTAATTGTAAAAATAAAAAAAATTAAAAAAAAAAAAAAAAAGGAAGACAAGAAATTCAAAATTATTTTTTGGTACATAATTTCATCTCTACAAATTCTGAGAGTAAAATATTCTAGAGGTAGAACTAATTTCATAATTAAGTTTTAGGTTTTTTTTTTTCTTGCATTGCTCAGGAGTTTTTTTGTGATCCTCAGGGGTTACTCCGGCTCTCCTCTCAGGAATTACTCCTGGCGGTGCTCGGACAACCATATGACATGCCGATTGAACCCCAGTTCACCACGTGCAAGGCAAACACTCTACCTGCTGTTCTATCACTCTGTACCCTAGTTTGTTATATTTTTAAGGCATAATCTGTGATTAACTGAGAGTAAATCTGTTGCATGTACTATTTTAGAGTGTCTGTGGAAAAAATCAATGAACTATCTGATATACATATTTTATGTGTGTGTTTCATCCATTTTTATGACTTCATGACTATTTTTGCTCACATGATTTTCTGAAAAATGTATTGAGTTCTCATTGAACTTACTGTTTCTCTTTCTCTTCCTGTCTCCATGTATAGCTCCAGGTACAGGTCAGAACTGTTAGATTTATGAATCAGAACTTGTTTAATAGTTGAGTAGCACTGTCTCATTTTCTTGCCTGAGAATTCACAATTGAGGTTGACAAATGGCCATAGTCTGCTCTGTGGCTTGGTTTATTTTTATTCATTTATGTCATAAGTCAATACTCTGGGGGTGTGCATACACAGGAGAAAGTGTTAGTCAACTTGTCTTTTATATTTCAAGAATATAGGCCCCTTTTCGTTCCATTGTGAAGAACTATATTTATTATCTTGATAGATTTATAATTTACCAAGAGGGATTCCATATAAGCAGATCCACAAGGAACAAAGCTATGCAAGTTTCTCTGGCCTTTGATGCCACATTTTACAGGAATGTATTTTGTAAAGTTGATTTATGTTGTCAAATGTTTAGTTATTATCCTGTGTATCTCCCTTTTTTAATTTTTATATCATGGCCTTGATGGAAATAACTAATAGACCCTGAAACATATAGACAAATACATTGTTTATGTAGCAAATTATAGTAAGCAAATCACAAGCTTTGGGGTATAAGGCTGAGACTCAGTTGGCCCCTTCTGATTCTGTGATTAAGCAATGATAATTTCTCTGAATTTTAGTTTTCAGCTTGTCAGGTCTAAGTAGATTCTATTTAGTGGCAGCCATTACTATGTGCCAATCACTGTCTTAAGCACTGGTGTGATGGTAAAAAAGATAAAGGCAATGATGGCTTTTCTAAAATTCGAACCTGAGGTTGCAGATGCATTGTGTGCACAGATCTGAAAGGGAACAAAATGCCTGAAGTGGTAAAGTAAAACATCCAGAAAAAAAAAATGGGGATTGTGACTAGATTTGGAACTGGCAACTCAGCAAAACACATTCACATTCCAAAAGTTTTGAACACTAGATAGCTATAATGATGCTCCCTGCAGTGGGCCATTGTTCTGTAGCAGTACTTTTCAGCCTTTCCTTTAGTTTGGTGGAAGCATAGTCAGTCTTCTACATGGACACTCTAGCCAGTAATTAAGAGCAACAAATCAAGGCCACTAAGTTGAACACAGACTGATATTCGTAAACTGCCTTCGCTGACTGACTGTGGCCAAGTTACTTAATCTTAGTGTGCCCTAATTTTCTCTTATCCAAAATGAGAAAAAATAATAGATTTAGTGATTTAACTCTTAAGTGGGCTAGTAGTTAATATGCATACTTGGCATATAATGTACGTATAATTGTTATATTATAGACAGAGACTGCTTAATAATAGGAATACATTTTTGGAAATGTGTTAATAAGCAATTTTGTTGTTTTACAAATATTATCAAGTATATGTACACAAATTTAGGTGGCATAGTTTCCTACATACTTAGGCTATACTATGACTCTAGTGTGGAAGTGCATAGGAAAGGTACTCCTTAAAAAAAAGCTGAACCAGTGAGTGAAACAGTGTGGAGCAGGTTAGGGCTTCGATGACTGCTTCAGTCTCCACAGAATCAAAGGCTTTCTTTAAATCAATGAATGTGAGACAGAGTGGCATCTTGAACTCCCTACAGACTTCAATGAGCTTGGTTACCGTGTGGATATGGTCGATTGTGCTGAATCCTTTTCGGAAGCCAGCTTGCTCGAGTGGTTGCCCTTCATCTAATGTTCTGCCAATCCTATTCAGGATGACTCCAGTTCTCCCTTCTGAAATCTGACATGCCATTTCGTCGGTAAAGAAGGGAACAGCAACAAGCCCAGAAAAAGTCAGACCCGAACACCTGAAGAATCTGCCTTCAGTACTCATCAATACACTGGCTCAGCACTTCACACGCTACCTGTCTGAATGCAAGGTGCCCTCCCAGTGGAAAACTAGCAGGACAGTTTTACTGTTCAAAAGGGAGACATCCATGACATTGGCAACTATGGCCCCATCTGCCTGTTGTCCGTCATCTACAAGCTGTTCACTTGTCCTATCATGTGGTTAAATATTATTATAGGTATTTTGTGACAATATTTTTCTATGACATTAACATTTAAATTGGTAGAGTTTGAGCAAAGTAAACTGTCCATAAATATGATGGCTTATACAATCAACTGAAGCCCTGATTTGAAACTCAGCCCAAATATTAGACTGTCCTACCTGAGAAAGGGAATTTTTTTGCAGTCTACTTTTAGCCTTAATTTGTTGCTGCTTTTACCAACTTTATAAGAGACTGATGAACTCAAACTCAACTCTCTTCTAAGAGTCCCGCCACCTGTTTCCTGTATTACATTTTTGGCTTGTCAGAGCTCTGCAATTGCATAAGTAAATGCCTTGGAACAAATGTGTGTACGTATATAATAGATATGTGTGTATGTGCATATGTACATATGTCTGGATACATGCACACAACACACACATACACATGCCCTATATTGCTTTGGTGAACATTAATCCAAACATTTGACAAGCAGAATAATGCTCTTCCTCTCTTCCTCTCCCATTTCCCCAAGTACATCCAATTCTCAATATTTAGAAAATGTTACATTATATGACAAAGAATTAAAACCTAACCTTAAAATAGGTTACTATTGGAGTTGGAGAGATAGTGGTTGTCTTCTTTTGCACAGTCAATCCTAAATTCGATCCCTAGCTCTACTATGAATTTTTTTAATAAAATTATCATCTCTTATTGGATGGCTTAAACTACAATACAGGAAAATGTTTCAAAATAAGAAATCATATGGTTAAAATTGTTGAAAGACAAATCTTTCATCAGGAAAAGTAATATGGCAGTGGTGAAAGGAAAAACATAACAGCTGTGCATTAGGGTTGGTTTTGGCGCCACAATTCACTTCTGGCAGTTTTGTGACAGATTAGTGGGAGGAGTTTACTGGTCCTAGATTCATAAGTAAATATAATATACTTTCATAACACCATCAAAATACAAAATAATAAAACAAGAGGGAGATATGATCTTGAGGTGGTCAATAGCAGAGACAGAATAAGTATATATCACTGGAACATCTTATACTACAAATAGAGAAAACCCACCAGAGATGACATAAATGGGGGGGCTTTCAATTATCTTACCCAACAGAAGCACAGAAGCAGAAGCTCAAGGAAACTATTTCCTTGTTATTAACAGAGTTAGGCTTCTTTCCTGCCCCAGTGTAATTTACATCCTTAGGCATGTTGGCCTACAGGGTAGTCTTGGGTGTCAAGAAAGTTCATTCTGTTCATTTTCCTTTCTCTGTTTCTAATATAGCACATGCATTTATCTCTAGCACAAAGTGTTTATTAATATCATTTGAATGGGTGATTATTGTATTGCTTTTAAAGATATAGTTCAAAGTGTTATTTGGTAATAGAACTTTACAGCTAGCAGTTTTCACATTGCAGTAATAATAGGGGATAATGAGGTAGTGACAGGTAAAAGGACAGCCTAGGTTAATATAGGTAGTTAGCAGAGAGTATGTGGTTGGCTGGGGCAGGGTACAGCTCCTAAGCTTTTATATCCCTATCTCAAAGTCAGTGTTGAGTGTGAACTGACTTTATCTAAGGAGACAGAGGACTGTGACTTTTCTCTAATTTCATTCCCATGTTTTGTTATGGTAGGAAGTGGGGCCTAGTTTCCTTTTAAGACACAGCTTTTAGACTTCAAAGCATTGAGTCTTGCAAATCGCAAGTCTTAACTTGCAAGACTATTGTCTGTCTACTCAAGGAGAGGAAAAGAACAGTGAAATAAGGGAAGCAGGGGCCTCCACAGTTTAGTCAACTAGCCTGAATCTTCTAAAACTAGTCCTTAATAGATCAAACACATAATAGGCTCTGTATAATATATAATTAATGATATATTAATAAATCAATAATAAAATAATTAATCAAAATACTGAAGAGCAGAATATCTGGCTTACAGCTGTGCGATCTTTGAGTGTGCTCTGTTGTTTGAGGAAACAGTCGGAATACTAATAAAGCTGTGAGGCTGATTAAAGCATTGCAGTACATAGCCTTGATTTCTACTTACTAGGAAGAAGAAATCCTAAGGGAGAGAATGGGGCCCGAATCTGTTCCTAGGGAAAACATTTGGTTAATATAACTCCAAGGAAATCAGCAATGCCTCTCCCCATACCCCAGGCTGAAGAGTGTTTGGGGATTGTTATGAAAACAGAGCAAAAGCCAAGCTACTGTGTGTTTTCTTCTAAGTATTTGTTACAGCTGCTAAGCAAGCAGTGAGGAATGAGTCATTTGAGGCTGTCTGACCCTATTTGCTTTTGTCTTTAACAAAATTCTAACTTGCTTATTGTTGAGTGTCTGTTTTAATTTTCATCTGATACATTTCTGAAACATTTAAAGGTGAAAATGAAAATTAATAGAATCGAGTTTGCAAATGATAAAAATTTGGAAGGAATTGCAGGTTGTTAGATGTTCTGAAAATGTGATTCAATCTTGATAAACTAAAAACATTGGGCTAAAATCAGTAAAAGGGAATGTTTATTATAGAAGCTCTCATAAGTAGAAATGGAAATAGAGTATTCAACTGGGAAAATTTTAACTTCAATAATACTGCTAAGTGGGCTTTTGGGCGATCTGTCTATTAATGAAATGATTATAAATCATGTGACTATGATAGATGATAATAGATATATTATTTTATATTAATAGAAACTTATGAATAAAATTACAAGTAAGAACATTTTACTATAATGAACAATTAAAGTATTGTTGTAATTGAAGCATAATATTTGGAAAATAGAATAGCTCCAAATAAGTAATATTAGTCAACTAAATATATTTGGTGCTATGAAAAAAAAGATGAGATATATAAAAATTGAGGAAGATGCGGCTTCTCTTTACTGTCTACAGAATATGCCCTGGGCTGAAAGACAGTACATAGGCATTTGTCTTGCTTGTAGCTGCAACATTGGTTTGAATCCCAACATCACATATGTTCCCCCATGCACCACTAGTAGCCCACCAAGAACCTCCAGGTATGCCCCAAGTCATCTTTCCTTGGATATTTTATAGGTACTTTTCAAACTCAACCTTTCTAAAACTGGATTTTGGCTTTTATTTCTAAAATCAGTTTCTACTTGGTCTGTATCTCAGAAAATGCTACCGCCGTATATTTTAGTGCTCACGCTCTTAAATATTAGAGGGTTTTTCATTTAGTTTTTTTTTCTAATTTCTTATTTCTTAGTCCATATATCTTGAAGACTTTTCAATTCTTATTCTACTGCTGCCATCAAAAAATCACCATCCCCATTTAGCCTGGCAGTCATAAAGCCAGATGCCTTCCCTACTTGCCTAGCCCTCTATTTTCACTCATTATTCTGTATTGATTTTAATACCATAAATCAGATCATATTATTTTCTGATTAAAAATATTTCAATAACTGTCCATCATATTCATAATCAAGCATGGTGCTTTCTCTGAACTGAAGACTCAAAATGTTTTATGTAATGCCACAGGCTCTACTCTCAACGTAGACAGGCCTGCTTCTTGCTCTGACCCCATCACCCATGAGCCACTCCAGCACAGCAAGCTGTTTCCCCACCCCCAACATGCTTAACTATTTATTCTTTTGGTCTTTGGTGTAAGTATTATTACTATTGGGACGTGGCATCATTTGTTCTATATAAAATATAATTAAATTGAAAATAAAAGTAAGCAGAAAACAAGTCATATATAGTTCCACCAGAGAGATATAGAACTAATATTTGGGTGTACATTTTCCCAATTCAGTTCTGTCATTCTAGTATAGTTATCAATTACTTCTTTAGATGACCCCAGATTCAATATTTAATGGAGGTCATTTTGTCTTATTAGTGTTGCATATAAATAATACCAAGACTGCTTCTTATATTGGAAAACTTATTTTCCTCCTCAATATCTCTAGGGATTCTTAGAAGTTGGACAAATTGTTCTGGTCACATCCTGCTTCAATTTCCTGCTTCCACTTCTGTCCTGATATCCCTTCTGTCAACTCTTTTCTGTTTATCCAAATAAGTAACACAATTCCCTATTCTAATCACATAATTTTCTTTGCTAGAGGTGGGAGAGGGGGCTGAAAAATATCACAGAGGAGCACATATATATCTAGTTTCAAGACACACATCTATCTGAGATTATAATCTACTTTTTGCATTTCTGGATGAACAGAACATCTCTCTACCTTACCGAATGTCTTCCTCAGTGCTCCAAATGCCCTAGATCCTGTAACTTTCCTTATAGGGAGTGAGTACTTCTATGTTCCATCTGAATTGATGGTCTTTTCTTGACCCTTAAAGGTCTCAGTTTCTGAACTGATGCTCACTTAGACACCTTTCCCAGACAATAGCATTTCAGTGAGTGGGAACTGTGTTCAGTACTGGTCTAAAATAATAGGAATAAGACATGTTTACCACCCCTACTTCTTGATATATAAAAATGCTCTACCCTAATGTTATCATGTAATATATACTTATTGCAGTACACTGCTGCTCAGAGCCTCTGCATCTTGCCTGTAGTTATTTCCTGCAGGCTACTTTATAAAAAGTGGCAGGAAGACAGTTTGACTATTTTGGTCACAGTTTGGATCTGTGACTTTATGTGGCAGTATATTTTAACATGTATTCTATGTTAACTGATATAAATATTTTCTCTCATGCTACCGCAATCATCGTGGCACTAGACAGATCTGACCAGTATATTTACCTGGCCACATTGGATCTCTAAGTATAATCTAGTTATAATTAGACTGGAGAGAAAAGCTGTTTGCCTCTAAGAAAGGAAGCATGGCTCTCTAATAAGTCTAAAGGCTAATATGCAAAACACTTGATCACTTGACATTTGATATCCCATTATTCATCAATTTGCTTGAGCAGGCACCAGTAACATTTCCATTTGACCCTATCATGTGCCAGTGTAGTCCAATGGAATCTGCTTGCTTCAGAAATACATAGAGCCTCAAACCATTCCTTCAGTGTCTTGAAGAAGAAGTCTGACCACCTTGTAGGTGGTGATCTTTTGACCGGGTCAGCCATGTGATCTTTTGACATCCCGTGGTATTCAGTTGGTAACAGCTCTAGTCCAGCGGTCATCTCCAAATCGCATGACATGTCCAGTCCATCTTGTTTTCGATGCCTTGGCAAACGAGACAGCGTCCTGACTCTGGAACAGTGATGGAGGTCAGAGCTGAGGCGTGATATTCCAAGCATAGTTCTTTCGATTCCTCTTTGGGAGACCTGAATAACATTCTCATCCTGCTTTCATAGGGCCCAGGTCACTGAGGCATATAAAAATTGAGGTGTAAGGAGAACAGTGCAGGGAGAACAGTGGAGGGAGAATTTAGTGCAGGGAGAACAGTGGAGTTGAAGAGATATGCCCGGAGCCGGAGGGTTCTTTGTCTTTTTAGCTGGAGCCGGAGGTTCTTTGTCTTTTTAGCTATTTGTTCCATGATTTTGAAGGCATTCCATGCCGCTCTCTTCCTCCTGTGCAGCTCAGGTTTTAGGTCTCCTTTATCATGTTGACTTCAGAAAAAGACAAGACTCTTGTGAAGGCCTCGAGAAATATATATCTGGCTGTAGACTATCCATTGGTATAGATAAATGCCCTTTCCCCCATCTGCATAGGGCCTGCTGGAAAACCAAGAGCCTGCAACCTTGGCTGGAGCAAAATTAACATTTCTATAGGACTAGGTGAGATTCTGGCAGAAGCATTCCTGATTGACCCTAACTGCTTTCCACGATGTGGGCAGGTCTGGGCTGAATGATATAAAACCTGCTTCTTCACTCTTCTTCCTCTTCGGTCTCCTTCCTCTTTTGTCTCTGCCTCTGCTCTCCTTCCGTTCTATTTCCTTTTGGGCCTTAGCACATGGTAGCTGCCATCTTAGCCTAGGATTCTAAACCTACACATAGCCAGTGCCCAGTCAGGAACCTAAAGTCTGGGGTTTTCCTGTTACTTGATTGTATACAGAACAAGTGTGAGTAAAGCCTTTTGAAACTTTGCTGGATTCTTGTTTCTTTCTCTGTCCATCGACTATGGATTCCCTGAGGCAGAAGGGGATCCCTATACCCTGCTCCCTGATTTCATCAGGGAACCTAACATTCTTCAACATATACTGGTGCAAAATCTGCATTCCTTCCTCAGCAAAGAAAATGAATAGAGTTCATGTCAAAATATGTACGTTGTTTGGAATTAATGTACAAGTGGACAACATTTAATAAGATGTAGTGTCATTACCTGGAGGAGTTGGAAATTCTTGGGCTAAATACAAGACCTAATGTATTCACATCTGCACCTTGATCCAAGGGCTATCATGTACACATACAACTTTGGATACACTCTGATACAGTATTTGCATAACTAATTAAGAACAACTAGCAATTCTTATTCTTTTTTCTTCACTGAAAAACCACAAAAAAGCAACTCTAGTCATTTTCAAGACTATTCATGTTGTGTGCTAACACAGCTAGCTTAAGACATGTGTCATCAGGGTAAAATGTGAAACACTTTCCTAAAATGCAATGTCTATAATAGTCCTTTATTTCTGCTTAAATAAGGAGCTGTGGGGTTTTACATAATGTTTAACAGAAAAAAATAATAGTTTTGAAAATCAATGTAAGATTTTCTTATCTTTCTAAATATTTAATATGAAATTAAATGAAAACAGAAATTTCTAATTCAGATACCTTCAAGCATAAAGCAAATACAGATTTCAGATTTAGATACAGTTAAGGCTAAAATACCTTTTGCTCTTAGTTTATTGAGAAGGTAATTACTTCCGTACAAGCTCATTGCAGACAGACTATGCTAAGACAGACTACTCTCACAGAAAGGTATGGAGCTGTAAGTGGTCAGGTAGTTTAGGAGGAAAATTGAGATATAACTACAGGAAAAATGAGACTTTACTTCTGGTTCTCATGTCACAGGTGATTATAATGCAGTGAACTGATTTTTCTTTGATATCAAGAAGCTCATTTCACAGCAGTAATTCTAATTTGTTTTACTTTCAGAGCTTTTAGGAATTGTTAATTTAACCAGTAAGCTCTTTACAGGAGTTGCTGTGTGAAAATCTCAGTTTTTGAAACCTCTCCACGGAAAAGTCATCCAGCACATTTTTCAGTTCACATTTGAAAAGTTTCAGTTTCCCAGCTGGCAGAAGCATTAAGCGTGTGAATGCTTCCAATTAGAAGCAAGATTTTCCCAGTGCGTGATCCAAGGTTACGCAGTGGTCCTCAGAGGATTCGTGGAGCAGTTTCCCTCTTTTGTCTACTTATTTTCTGCTGCTGGTTACCTGAACCATTTGCAGAGCTTTGGCTGATGAGCCAGATATACAATTTTGTCAACATTAATCCATTAGGAAGTAGTAATTCAACAGGAACAAATAGAACGCTGTGTTTAAGATTTGTTTCCTTGGATAGAGTTTCCAGGAAGTCAGGGAGTTAAAAACCACAAGGCCATTGTTTCACGAATGGAAGCTGTTTGTTCATGTGCCAGTGGGGATTGTTTTATAATGTTCCTTTCAGAACAGAACAGAGTTAAATAAAACATTCTGAAATTTTTACTAAGTAATACAGTTATAGGTTTTCACAGTTGTTATGAAGAAAAGCCAAAGTGAAGAATAAAAAGTATTACTTACCTCAGCCTTCATTTAGAACAAAGAAAGCACTCCAAGGTAGATGATGAGGATGGGAAGATATTCCAATAATGTATTTAGGTATCAGAAAAAAAGTCATTTTTTAACTTTGACCTCAACAAGTAGGTTCTTAAAGAAATGGTTGTATTTATTTTTATGTTATTGTCACATATCTCTTAAACATAAACCTCATGTTTTTATGGAAACTGCTTTATATATATTTTTACAAGATGTCTAGGAATGGTGTGTGATACAGAAATTAAAAGATGGGGCCAAAGTGATAGTACAGTGGGTAGAGCAATTTCCTTAACACCCCATAAGGTCCCCTGAGCACTGTCAGAAGTGATTCCTGAGTGTAGAGCCAGGAGTAAACCCTGAACACCATTGGGTGTGATCTCTTCCCCATAAAAATAGAAGGAAGAAAACAAAACGACTGAATCTGAAATTAAAAATAAACTCATCTGCAAAGATGTATGTATTTTAACACAGAAAAGATCTTTTAAACAAATAATATTTGAAATGAAGTGATATATATTTTAGTTATGTGTCATATAGGTTGAATGAGAAGGCTATTCACTCATACTGTAAAATATTTATTTAACAAAATTCAGAAACCAGTTAATATTAGCAATTATTGAAAAAAATAAGTCTTTAGATATAGTTCAATATCAGTTCAGATTTGATGGGGCTTTTCCTTTGGGATTTTAAAGGATCACATGCATCAAAAAATTGAGCATTTGAACTATGACAAAAAAATTACATGAGAATTTACAGCATTTTAGAATATGACACACACTATGTTGCTTATTCATAAACTGGTTCTATGCTTGTGCCCATATTTACATGCTTGTGCCCAATTCACAACACTGTAGAAAAAATTTAAAGGTAGGGCCGGAGGCGATAGCCCAGCAGGTAGGGTGTTTGCCTTGCACGCGGCCGGCCTGAGCCGCCCGGGTTCGATCCCTGGCATCCCATATGGTCCCCTGAGCACTGCCAGGAGTAACTCCTGAGTGCAGAGCCAGGAGTAACCCCTGAGCATTGCCGGGTGTGACCCAAAAAAGCAAAATAAATAAATAAATAAATAAAGGTAATTGAATGGCTCAAAGTGGAATCTGTTAGAACAGAAATGTAAGAATCCTTGTTCAATCTACTTGTGGCAGTGAAGTGTTGATTCACATGTTGTTTCAAACCCGCTGTTAAAATGACCTACCAATTGGAAGGTTGCTTTCCCCTCCCTTTTCTGTGCTGCTATTGCACTGATCTCATTTGCTGTTGAAAGTGTGGGCAGAGACCGCGGCAACCCCGCTCCCCACCCCCTGTCCAGATTCTTTTGTCTTTTTAGGTGGGATGCGGGGTTAGACTGGGCAATATTTGCTTCATAGACTTCCTGCCCTTCCTATTCGATGCCTCCCATTCTCCTAACCAAATGGAATAGTCTGCGGTCCAGACCAAGCTTTAGCACTCTCGTGGATTTTCATGGTAGCTATAAAATGTCACTGTGGGCAATATTTTCACACTTTAAAATATTATAATAAACTAGAGTTCACTCAAGGGTCACCGGGGACTGGCCTTGGCCATGTCTCACCAGTGAGAGACCTTCCAGAGGCCAAGAAAATTGGGTAGAATTTCTCCCTACCATAACTTTGGGTTTGGCATTACTTTGCCAGACATTCAGTTTCAACACTAGGAAAATTTGTTTCCCTGCCTTGTTTTTTACTGTCTTATTTAATATTCACACACTCATGATCTTACCTATGCCATTAGCTATACAGCTACCTAACATTGAAAGTCTTTTCATTGGTCTTTTCACTTAGGCAATTGATCCCTTTCTATCTATAATGTACAGAATACCCAGTTATACATTATATTAAGGTTTTGTCAGGTAGAGCCTCTGCTTTAAGCCCATTCACATGGTTGTGCAACTATTACCGCTATCTTCAGGGTTTTTTAAAATTTTTTGACTAAAACAAAACCAAAAAATTACTCTTTCCTACATTCCTTCCACCTTTTCTTCTGACACCACTCTCTTAGATAAACTTAACTCTGTTATCAAGTCCACTACTTTATTTTCTATTTTTTTTACAATTACAACAGTGTTCATAATTGGTTCTCATTCATAGTGTTTTAGCACCCATCCCTCCAACAGTGCTCCATTCCCATCACCAATGTCCCCACATTCCCATCCACCAACCCCAAGTCTGCCTTTATAGCAGGCACCTTTTATTTTCCTCCCTTTCTCCCTCTATCTGTTTCTATCTCTGTCTCTGTCTCTATATTTCTCTCTTTTATTATACATTGTGACTTACAGATATTTAGGGTTTATCATGTAAGTAACTATGTAATGCTAAGTTCAGGTCTGGCATTACCATCTCCAACACTTAGTAGAACACTGGTATATATTTATAGCCCATTAATGAATGCAGTCATTCTATCACTGTATCACTGTCTTCCCGTTCATCATTGATTTGCTGGAGTGGGCACCAGTAACATCTCCATATGACCTATCTCATGCAAGTAGAGCCCAAGGGCACCTGCTTGCTCCAGGAACATAAAGAGCCTCAAACCATTCCATCAGGTCATGGGAATGAGGTCTATAATTGTTACTGGTATTTGGCATATCAAATATGACACAGGTAGCTTGCCAGGCTCTGCCGTGCAGGCAGCATACTCTTGTAGTCATCTCAAAATCCAGCATTTATTGATGAACTGTTTGGTTGCTTTCAGCCACGTGAGCTGGGCTGTGATAGACTGGTCTGCTGGGTGGAGTTCTGACGAGGGGGAAGTCCGGATGTGGAAAATGGAGGACCTCATGGAGTGGGGGGTTCACCTGGCTTGTTGTGAGGCTCTGCTGGGGTGGCGGGCTAGGGCTAGAAACTGCCATGCCTCCCGGGTGCCTCATGAGTGGCTAGGCACAGAGAGAGCCAGTAGCAGCTCTGCCCCATGTCTGTGAGTCTCTGGATCAGCATACCTGGGCCGGATTAAAAAAGACTGCTGCAGGGTGGATCTTGATGAGCTGGGCTGTGATAGGCTGGTCTGCTGGGTGGAGTTCTGATGAGGGGGAAGTCTGGATGGGGAAAATGTAGGCCCTCATGGAGTAGGGGGTCGTCTGGCTTGTTGTGAGGCTCTGCTGGGGTGGCGGGCCAGGGCTAGAAACTGCCATCCCTCCCGGGTGCCTCATGAGCCGCTGGGCACAGGGAGAGCCAGTAGCAGCTCTGTCACATGTCTGTCATTCTATATCTATGCCTCTCCTTCTGACTAATTACACTCAGCATGATAGTCTCCATGTCCATCCATTTGCAGGTGAATTTTATCATTCCCTC
Source organism: Cryptotis parvus (assembly GCA_021461705.1). Classification (NCBI taxonomy): domain Eukaryota; kingdom Metazoa; phylum Chordata; class Mammalia; order Eulipotyphla; family Soricidae; genus Cryptotis; species Cryptotis parvus. The sequence goes on along the minus strand of JAJIBD010022313.1, from coordinate 24,776 downwards.
TTTTCTGACAGCTATAGTATTACATTGTGTATATGTACCACAGTTTCTTTATCCAGTCCTCCGTTCTCGGGCACTCAGGTTATTTCCAGATTTTGGCTATCGTGAATAGAGTTTTGACGAATAAAGAAGCACAGATAGCGTTTCTGCTAGTGGTTTGGGTTTCCAGGGTATATTCCCAGGAGTGGTATTGCTGAGTCAAAAGGGAGCTCAATATCTAGTATTTGGAGGAATGTCCATATTGTTTTCCAAAAGGGCCGGACCAGTGGGCACTCCCACCAACAGTGGATGAGAATCTCTTTCTCCCCGCATCCATGCCAGCACCAGTTGTTTTTGCTGTTTTGGATGTGTGCCAGTGTCTGTGGTGTGAGATAATACCTCATTGTTTTGATTTGCATCTCCATGATGATTAAAGATGAAGAGCACTTTTTCAAATGCCTTCTGGCCATTCTAATTTCTTTGTTTTGGAAGCCTCTGTTAATTTCTTCTCCCCATTTTTTGATGGGGCTTGCTGTTTTCTTCTTTTTAAAGTGCCTGATATACCAGTACCTGATATATCCTAGATATTAACCCCTTATCAGATGGGTATTGGGTGACTATTCTTTCCCACTCTGTGGATTGTCTTTCTATCTTGGTCACCATTTCTTTTTGAAGTACAGAAGGTTTTTAGTTTTATATAATCCATTTGTTTATTGTTGCTTCCATTTGCTTGGTCAGTGGTGTTTCATCTTTGAAGATGCCTTTAGTTTCAATGTCATAGAGCATTGTTCTACCTTTTCTTCAATATACCTTATAGATTCATGTCTGATGTTGAGATATTTAATCCATTTTGATCTGACTTTTGTGCATGGCATTAGAAAGAGGTCTATGTTCATTTTTTACAAGTAGCTGCCCAATTTTTTCAGCCCCATTTGTTGAAGATGCTTTCTTTGCTCCACTTAATATTTTTTGCTCCTTTATCAAAGATTAAGTGATTGTCTATTTGAGAGTGTGTTTCAGGATATTCAGCCTTACAGGTCTGTATCTATACAAATACCATGCCATTTTAATTATGACTGCTTTGTAGTAGAGTTTGAGGTTGGGGGAAAGTGATACCTCCCATGCTCTTTTACCCAGGGAATGCTTTAGCTATTCATGGGGCTTTATTATTCCATACAAATTTGAGGAGTGTTTGGTCAATTTCTTTGAAGAATGTCATGGGTATCTTTATAGGGACCACATTGAATCTGTATTATGCTCTAGAGAGTATTACCATTTTGATAGTGTTAATTCTCCCAATCCATAATCAGGGAATGTGTCTCCATTTCCTCAGGTCCTCTTCTATTTCTTGAAGTAACTTTTTGTAGTTTTCTTTGTAGAGATCCTTTACATTCTTTGTCAAACTAGATATTTGATTTTCTGTGGTGCAACTGATTCCTGATATTTGATTTTCTGTGGTGCAACTGTGAATGGAATCATTTCTTTAATATGCCTTTCTTCTCTTTTTTTTCATATAGGAAAGCCATTGACTTTTGGGTATTGATTATGTACCCTGCCTCTCTACAATAGGAATCTATTATTTCAGGTAGCTTCTTGGTAGAGAGTTTAGGGTTTTCTAGGTATAATATATCATCTGCAAATAGTGACAACTTGACTTCTTCCTTTTCCTATCCGGATGCCCTTAATATCCTTTCTTCCCTGATTGCTATAGCAAGTAATTCCAGTACTATATTGTATAGAAGTGGTGACAGTGGGCAGCCTTGTCTTGTCCCCAACCTTAGGGGAAGGCTTTCAGTTTTTCCCCATTAAGAATGATGCTCGCTGTGGGCTTGCATTGAAGGTCCTTCAATCCCCATTTTATGGTGAGTTTTTATCATGAACAGGTGTTGAGTCTTGTCAAATGCCTTCTCTGCATCTATTATATGATCATATGGTTTTTATTTTTCTTCTTATTGATATGATGTATCATGTTGATTGATTTGCGGACATTGAACATCCTTGCATTCCCAGGAGGAATCCTACTTGGTCATGGTGTGTAATCTCTTCGGATTCTATTTGCTAGTATTTTATTTAAGATCTTAGCATCTGCGTTGATCAGAGAGATTGCTCTGTAGTTTTCCTTTTTCATTATATCTCTGTCTGCTTTGGGTATCAGGGAGATATGTGCCTTGTAGAAGCTATTTGGGAGTGTTTCTGTTTCTTCAATTTCCCAGAAGAGCTTGAAAAGGACTAGGAAGTAGGTTCTCTTTAAAGGTTTTTTTTTTATAATTCATTGGTGAATATGTCTGGATCTGGGCTTTTTTTTTTTGTTTGGGGAGACTTTTAATTACTGATTCCATCTCCTCAATGGAGATAGGTTTGTTGAGGAATTCCAAATCTTCTTGTTGCAGCCTTGAGAGGCTATAGTAATTCAGGAATTTGTCCATTTCTTCTAGGTTCTCTTGTTTCATGGTACACAGACTCTCATAGTAATCTCTGATGATGTTTTGAATTTCTGTGGTTTCTGTTGTTATGTCCCCTTTTTCATTTCTGGTTCTATTTATTTGGGTTTCTCTTTCCCTTTCCTTGCGAATCTTTCAAATGGTTTGTCAAACTTTTTTATATTTTCAATGAACCAGCTCTTGGTTTCATTGATCTTCTGGATTATTTTTGTTTGGGATTTCATCTCATTGATTTCCACTCTAAGTTTTATTTCTTTCTTTGTGTCTGGTTTGGGCTCCTTTTGCTGATTGCTTTCTAAGATCTTAAGCTGTGATTCAAATTGTCTATGATGGCCTTTTCTTCTTTTCTGATAAATGCTTGAAGAGCTATTAATTTGCCTCTTAACACTGCTTTTTGCTATATGCCACAATTTCTGATAATTCGTGTCTTTAGTCTCATTTGTTTCGGGAAATTTTTGGATTTCCTCTTTGATTTCTTTTATGGCCTGCAAGTTGTTCAACAGTGTGCTGTTTAGTTTCTAGGTGCTTGGTATGACTTTCCACCTTTGTGTGCAATTAACTTCTATTTTCAGTGCATCATGATCTGAAATTCTGGAGGTGTATTTTGTTGCTCAGCATGTGATCTATCTTGAGTATGTTCCATGTGCACTGGAAAAAAATGTGTATTCAGCCCTATTTATATCTACTTTCTCCCATCTCTTCCTTTAGGAACAGTATTTCCTTGGTGAGTTTCAATCTTGTTGATCTATCAAGAATTTATAGATCAGTGTTGAAGTCTCCAACTGTAGGGGAGCACCTCCGGGGTCCCTGACAGTGTTGGGAAGCGAGTTTCCTTCTACCTCCGAAGCCGGTAGGGAATGGATGAAGACTCAGGAATCCAATGCAGTTTTAAAAGGGCTTTACTATCACAGGTTCCAATATACAATCCAAGAGCAGGAAAACCTCCGGACTCTGGGTTCCCAGCTAGGCCCCAGCCAGGTGTAGGCCAAGATGGCTGCCACCACTTGTTGAGGCCCACCAGAGAATGGAGAGGATGGAGAAGCAAAACACCAAGGGAAGCCGAAATGGCAAAAAGGGAAAAAAGAGTGAGAGCTGCTTTCTTCTTGCAGCTTATCTTATAGCTAGAAATCCGCCCAAACTCTCAGCCCAGCCCAGACCAGAGATGAAAACAGGAAAATAGCTTTATAGAAAAGTAGCAACTTCAGGAGACCACCTGGCTGTTTACAAGAACCCAGAGCTAATTAAAAGCCTCCTAGCAGAGCTGGGAGAAGCTATAAGCTAAATGTAACTTCCCCTGGCAGGAAGAATCAAATGCCCTCAGGTAATTTCTCCCAGCACCTCACCTAATGTATTGAGCCAAGATCTGCCTGGAATTGCCTTTATAGGGTAGAGAAGGGAGTTTCTGAGATGGCATGTCTCTGTACCAAAGACTAATACTAATGCCAGTTAAATATTTCTCCAAGCCTTCACAAGAGTCTCATCTACTTCACGGTAGTTTTATATTTTAGTTGCCTTTGATTTATCAGGGAGCCATGTTTGCTTGCTTGGAGGCAAACAGCATTTCCCTCTGGTCTAATTACTTAGAGATCCACTGTGGCCAGGCAAATATGCTGGTAAGATCTAGCTAGTCCCACGATGATTGTGGTAGCATGAGAGAATATTTATACCAGCTAGTACAGCATACATGGTCAGATAAGACTACCACATTCAGACTACCCCCCTATCTATGAAGTGACCTGCAGGAGGCAATCCAGGGCAGATGCAGAGGCCTAGGCTTTTAGGTGTCCTGCAACATCCAACTACAACTGTGTTGCTCTCATTGTCTTCTTTAAAGTCTATTAGTAGTTGTTTTAGGCACTTTGCTGGCCCCTTGTTGGGTGCATGTTTGTTTAGGAGTATAATTTCTTCCTGATATATGTATCCCTCGATTATTAAGAGTGACCTTCTCTGTCCCATCTGACCTTCTTCAGCCTGAAGTCTATGTTGTCAGACATCAGTATGCCCACCCTGGCCTTCTTGGAGGGGTTTTTGAGTGAAGGATTGTTTTCCAGCCTTTTGACTTTGAGCCTGTCTTTGCTTCAATTGTTCAGATGTGTTTTTTGAAGGCAGCAGAATATTGGATTCAATTTTTGATCCATTTTGCCATTCTGTGTCTCTTAACTGGTGCATTTGGACTGCTGACATTGAGAGAGATTATTGTCATGGGGTTTTGTGCCATCTTTCTGTATAAGTTTGTTGTTCTTTTGGGTTTTCTCATCTTAGAGCAGCTCTTTCAGGATTTCTTTAAAGGTTGGTTTTGAGTCTATGAAGTTCCTGAGCTGTTGTTTATCCAAGAAGCTGTGTAACTGTCCTTCAAATGTGAGTGAGAGTTTGGCCGGGTGAAGAATTCTTGGTGAGGCATTCATTTCCTTGAGTTTTCCACTATATCCCACTATTGCCTTCAGGTTTGGAGAGTCTCTTCTGATAGATATGCTAAAGGTTGAATGGATACTCCTTTGTTGAGTGACACCTTACTTAGCTTCCAACTACACTTAACTTGGAGCTCCTCCCAGCTCTGTTAGTATAGCTTTGAATCAGCTCTGGTTGCTTGTAAATGCCAGAAGACCACCTGAAATGCTGCATTTCAATAGAGTTATTTACCTGTTTTCATCTCTAGAGAGCCCAGCCCACAATGGGCCTGGCTGGGAAGTTTTGGTGGGTTTCTATCTATAAAATAAGTTACAAGGAGAGAGAATCTCTTTTTGCCATTTCAGCTTCCCTTGGCATTTTGCTTCTCCGTCCTCTCCTTTCTCTGTTGGGCTTCAACATATGGTGTCAGCCATCTTGGCCCTACACGTGGCTGGGGCCTAGCTGGGAACCCAGAGTCTGGAGTTTTCCCTGCTCTTGGATTGTATATTGGAACCTGTGATAGTAAAGCCCTTTTTAAAACTGCTTGAGTCCTGAATTTTCATCCATTCCCCGTCGGCTTTGGAGGTAGAAGGGAACTCGCTTCCTGGTATTGTTGGGGGATACCAGTGGCTCCCCGACACTCCTTTTACAGTTTATACAATTTCCATCTTTGATCTTGCCACTCAAAGGATTATTTCTCTCTCTATGGCATCCATTATTTTGACAAGGATATGTCTTGGAGTCTTTCTATTGGGGTCTCTTCTTGCTGGTCCCCTTCAGGCTTCTTGAATCTGGATGCCTTCATCTTTTAACTCTGGGAACTTTTCAGCAAGAATGTCTTTAAATGTTCTTATTTCCTTGGGGTTGGCTTCCTGTCCTCTGGGACTCTGATGATTCTTATGTTGTTCCTCCTGATTTCATCCCACTGTTCTCTGTTCTGCAACTGATCCATTTTTTCAGTCTTTTCCATTTTGTGTACTTGCCTGAGTACTTTCTGTACCTCATCCTCAGTCTCTCTGACTCTGTTTTCCGCTGCTGTCATTCTGCTGTTGAGAGCCCTCTATTTTGTTTTTTATTTTGTCTGCTGAGTTTTAGTGATATTTCTGTTTGCATTGTTCTCATTTCTACTCTCATTTCCTCACATAATTTATTGACTGCCCTTTCTACTGCTTCATTTATGTTATCCTGTATTTTATTGGACATCCATTCCATTTTGTCATTGAGCTTGCTAAATATCCTCACAATTTTTTCTCTGAATTCCTTGTCAGAGAGATTTTGTACATCTGTATTCTTTTCCCAGTCTTCATGGTTGGTTTCTTCATCTGCTCTTCAACTGGGGATCTGTGTTGTTTCCCCCATGGTGCTGTGGTGGTTCAGGGGTGGATTCTTTTGTGGTACTGTTTCTTCCTCATTATCAGGTAGGACTCCAGAGATGCTCCACAGAAAATGTTCTTCTCTTCCCTCTTCGAGGATATTACCTTCCTCTTGGTATAGATTTTCCTGCTTTTTGTATTAATATACGGCTGCCACTGGCCCAGCCAGCCACACCCCTAGGGAGTATACCTGGGGAAGAAGCGCGGTATGAGTGTTGGAGCGTCCCATTTAATTCCTCTTCTGCTTGGACTTGGGGTCTGTAGTTTCGCTTTCTGCCAGAGGCCTGGGGCTCTACCGGCTTTCACCACATGCCCATCTAGCCAGCCACGCCCCAGGGAGGGTTCACTACTTTATTTTTATACTGTTTATATGTTCATCAATTTTTTTATCCCTGTATTGCACACATGTTTAAAATCATCCAATATATGTATTTTTCCTTCTGATTTCTTCTCTCTTTCTTTTCCTCTATTTCTTTATTCCTCTCCTTTACCTTCCTTCCTTTCTTCCTTCCTTCCTTCCTTCCTTCCTTCCTTCCTTCCTTTCTTTCTTTCTTTCTTTCTTTCTTTTCTTTCTTTCTTTCTTTCTTTCTTTCTTTCTTTCTTGCTTGCTTGCTTGCTTGCTTGCTTGCTTTCATCCCTCTTTTCCTATTTCCTTCCTTGCTTTGCACATTCCTTCCCTTCCTTCCTTCTCAGCCACACCCAGTTGTGCTCATCAGGGCTTAATCTTGCCAGGACTTAGGGAACCATATGAGATACTGTGGATCAAACTCAGGTTTTCTGTGTGTAAAGTAAATGCCTTATTTGTCTCTGACCTTCCTTATTTATTTTCTATGCACAATTCCATTGGTTTCTTCCATTTTATCACAAATACCAATTTTTTCTGTAGCTGAGCAATATTCTTTTGTGCATAATTTCACCACATCTTCTTTATTCAATCTTCTCACAGTGGGTTCTTTGACTTAGATCTTAGATATTACAATAATGCTGCAATCTACATGGGTAGACACCATTTTTTTTCTAGAACAATTTTATAATCCCAGATAAAGCTGTACATCCATCAAACTGTGATTCTCAGTTCCCCCAGCTTTCCATCTGCATAGTTGACTGCTATGAATCACTCATCTAAGTAGAACCACACAGCAGTTATCCTTTCATGCCTGGCTTATGTCACTCAACATAAAGATTTTAAGAGTCATCCATCTTAAAATAATAAGGTAACATCTCTTTTAATTTAAAACTTAGTTGTATTTCATTTATATACATACTCATCAACATATGTATCACATATTATTTAGTCAATCTATTGAGAGATACTTTTTTTTTTGCTTTTTTTGGGTCACACCTGGCAATGCTCAGGGGTTTCTTCTGGCTCTGCACTCAGGAATTACTCCTGATGGTGCTCAGGGGGACCATATGGGAAGCCAGGGTTTGAACCCGAGCCAGCACGAGCCGGCCACGTGCAAGGCAAATGCCCTACCAGCTGGGCTATCGCTCCAGCCCGAGATATATTTTTCTATAGTGAGTAATGTACAGAAAATACTTGTATACAAATTGCCATTCAAGTCTTTGCTTCAATTCTTTTTGACAATATACCTGATTGTGGAACTTCAGGGTCATATGATAACTTTTAACATTGTGTATTAGAGGGAAATAACTGTACTGTTTTCCATATAACTGCATCAGCAGTGTACAAGATACCCATTTCTCCATGGCATTGCCAACATGTTTCCTTTTCCTTTTATTCTTTAACTCACGGCCATTCTAATTAGGTGCACAAAATATATTTAAAACAATATTTAAATAATTGAATATTCCTGCTTAAATTTCTCTATAGTGTTTTATTAAAATTACTAATTGCTCTAGTCATTAGGGCTAAACACATTTGTCTCTGAGTACCCTATAATCCAAATCATATGCCTCCCTATTGCCCTCCTAGGATACCTTAAACTTTCCCCTTTCAGGAATATTTGCTTGCCAGTCCCTCTTCCAGGAATTCTCTACTCCTATTCATAGATGGATATTACTTACCATTATTTAAGTATTTTCCCTCTCTCTTCCCCAAAGGTCCCTAACCATCCTTTATAAGAATTCCATTTCCACCTTTCCTCTTTCTCCTAAAACCTTGCTCACTTCTTTGGCAAATTCTATTACCTTCTGTTTGATCTTACACCATTGCTGTTTCTGCCTGCCTGCAATAGCAGAAAGTAATCTCCCCTGAGGACTGAACTAGTTACTCTTTTTTACTTTTGATTGCTTAGAGCTTGCTAGGCTCTGGGAGACATGCTCAGTAATGAATTAATAATCAAGTTATAAAAATATTTTGGAAAATTCTTAATTCTTTGTAAATTTTTCCTTTTACAAATAAAAATAGGTTCAATTCTTCGAATTGATAAAAGATCCTAGAAATCTTCAGAGATTAAATTTATTCTCTAATTTCTTTCTAGTTTCTTTTATTGTGCATGCATTATATTAACTAAATTACATAAGTTAGTGTTTATATCACTAGATTTTAGAACTGCTGAACAGATTCCAGCCATAATATGCTTTCTAATAGCTGGCAATTAAAATTACTTCTTTTTAAAAAAAAATTTTGGTTGATACATTAAAAAGTTAACAAAGCCAAGATATCACTTAACTACTTTCGTTTCATGAGGAAAATAAGTTCTAATGTTCTGAATTGATGCCTGTTTTCTCTTATATAAATACAAAAAATATTAACTAATCTTCCCAAATAAAGTTTTAATAATACCCTTTTCAGAATAGACTACCAAATGATAACAAACCCTGGCAAAACTGAGATTACCAAGCAGTGGAAGGGCTGGTTGGAGGAAGGAAAGGTTACACAAGAAGTGACGTAAGGACAGAGGTGGAAAGTCATAGCAAAAGTCATTTGGCACTGGTGAAGGTACAGCAAATTTGTAAACCAAAGTCATAAAGGTTAAATACTATTATAAATATGTTATCTAACCCTTAATAATAATTTTTAAATCCCCTAAAATGTAGATCATAGGAAAATTGAGAGAAGTTAAAAATCTCATTTTAATTATATTTTGCTCTTCTTCGTCATAAAATACCTAGAAATACTTCTGGCAGAAGGAATGGGGAAGTAATCACCATTTTACCTGGAAGACTTAAAGTGCTGGAAGTACTGGAGGTACTAATATTAACAATATAGTTTGTGGCTTCAAAAGCAAATAGAATGCTTGCAATTCACTGAACAGAATGTGTTTCCTACATAGATGGTTTTTGCACCAGCTCTTTTGGAAGTATACTGGTTGGTGTCTTTTTGTGTTGCTTCTTCAGTCATCCTATTTGAGGTTTATTTGTTTGATGTTTTATATGAGAGATCTAACCAAGAATTTCAGACAAATGAAATGTGTATTTCTCTTTCTTCATATTGAGAGTCCTATGATCTGAAAACATGTTTCTTCTCATTACACAGCTACCAAGCTCCTTTACTGTGACTTCCTTTGATGATCTGTCTAGCATCTATTGTCTTATCTTTATCTTTTCTAACAATTTCTTTTCTTTCTACTAATTTTGCGATTCTTTTTAGGAGACAAGTTTCACAATTTTTGAATTTATAGTCCTCAAACTTTACCGGGCATTGCAATAACCTGGCATTTTGATTAAAAAATAATTTGTGGGCTCCATTCTCGGAGGTTCCAAATTATTTGTTCTGAAGTGGGATGTGACTAGAGAAGTCAGGGGTGTCACAAACATGCATTTGTAACAAACTCCCAGGTGACTCTGATCCTGGTAAAGGTATGAGGACATCAGCTGGAGAGGCACTCTTTTATATTCTTGCCACCCAAAGGAAGTCTGAGTATTAGTACCACATTTCTGAAGAACCTCCAGGGTTGAAGACCTGTGCTCCAAGACCTGTGCTTGGAGATAAAGTGCCTGGAACAGAAAATTTCAAATTACATATTACAAATCGGTCACATCAGCAACATCTGAGAATTTGTTACATATTCAGTTTATCAATACCCCATTGGATTGATCACTTGATCACTTGAATCCTTTTATTCATCGATTTGCTCGAGCGGGGCGCCAGTAACATTTCCATTGGACCCTATCACGTGCCAATGTAACCAATGGCATCTGGTTGATTCAGGAATATGAAGAACCTCAAACCGTTCCTTCAAGGTCTTTACAAGGGAAGTCTGACCATCTTGTAGGTGGGCGGCCACGTTATCTTTTGACATCCCGTGGGGTCCAGTCGGTAACGGCTCTAGTCCAGCGGTTGTCTCCAAATCGCATTACATGTCCAGCCCACCTGATGTTCAATGCCTTGGCAAAGCGAGACAGCGTCCCTGATTCTGGAATAGTGACGAAGGTCAGAACTCCGATTCCTTCTCTCACTTGAGTGAGGCGTGATATTCCAAGCATAGCTCTTTCGATTCCTCTCTGGGAGACCCGAATAGCATACTCATCCTGCTTTCATAGAGCCAAGGTCTCTGAGGCGTATGTTAATGCAGGGAGAGCGATGGAGTTGAAGAGATGTGCCCGGGCCGGAGATTCTTTGTCCTTTTAGCTATTTCTTCGATGCCTTTGAAGGTATTCCATGCCACTCTCTTCCTCCTGCGCATCTCAGGTTTTAGTTCCTTCATCATGTTGACTTCTCAACCTAGGTACACATAACTGTTGCATTCAGAGATGTTTGTTCCATTTTTTTTTCAATCCAGCCCAGGTATGCTGAACCAGAGATTTACAGACATGGGGCAGAGCTGCTCCTTGCTCTCCCTGTGCCCAGCTGCTCACGAGGTGCCGGGAGGAATGGTGGGTTCTAGCCCTGACCTGCCACCCCAGCAGAGCCGCACAACAAGCCAGATGCCCCCCAACCACTCCATTGGCAGCCATTTTCCACATCCGGACTTCCCTCTCATAAGAACTCCACCCAGTGACAGCCTATCACAGCCCTTCTAATCAAGTTCCACCCCTGCAGCAGCTTTTTTTTTCAACCCGGCCCAGATACACCTGGCAGAGCAGAAACCAGCTTTTCCCATTGAACCCCTGCATTCCATGGACCACGAAAGCAACTTCCAACCCGAGCCCACCATCCCAATGGAGCCTAGGAAGAGCCCAGAGAAACCTGACACCTTGCTGGCAGCGATCTTCACCATCCACACTCGCGAGCTCGTAAGATCTCCACACAACAGATTAATACAGTCTCCAGTCCCGCTAGTCAGAAACCCAGCCTACAAGGACCCACCCTGCAGAGACCTGCCCTTCAGAAGAGAGTATTTCAAGCCCAGGGAATACTTGAGCCTCAGACACAGATGCACCCAGCAGAGCAGAAACCAGCTTTCCCCTTTTGCGTGGCGGCTGTGCAGCCGCGCAATTTACCTCCAAATTGCTATGAAGATTCTACCCACCCCTCTGAGAGGAGCCCCCACAAATTAATGAGAATATAGTGCCCGCATGGCAGAGCCTGGCAAGCTGTCCGATGCATGTTCGATATGCCAAAACCAGTAATAAAAATATTTATTTTCCTGAACCCGAAAGAGCCCTTAATACGGCAGCAGTAAGAAAGGTGAACAAGTAGTGCCTGATAAAAATTCATGGCCATCCTAGGTTGCCAAAATGAAGAAAGACTAAAATGACTGTCTGTACTTTCAATGCACATACGATGGCATCAGAAGCATATATTGAGGATCAGATGGTGCAAGGCAAAAGATCAAGTACGACATCATTGGTCTGACTGAGACGAGGAGGCGTCAGTCGCATCATGCTGTGTTTGACACCTGAGAAGAATTATTCCTTGGAACATGCAATGAAAGAGGCGTTGGTGGCATTGGTGTCCTTGTCAACACGAACATGGCTGTCAACATTGATTCATTTGAATGCCTAAAACCGGATAGGACGATTACACTTGAAGAGATGTGGCCCACTGCAAGCAATTTCTATCTTCGTTGTCTACGCACCAACATCCACATACAAAGGAGATGAAATTGAGAAATTCTACATGGAACTGGAAGAGTTTTATAAAAAAAGATCACACCTTCACAAAGATCATAGTCGGTGATTTTAATGCCAAGATAGGACCGAGAAGATCGGCTGAAGAATTCCACATATGGACCTATGGCCTAGAATGGAACAAACAGGGCGAGAGACTCTCTGAATTCATCATGTCCACTAAGACCATTCATGGGAACCCACAGTTCCAGAAGGCTGAATCGAAACGTTGGACATGAGAATCTCCTGGTGGACAGTTCCAAAATGAAACTGACCACATCATCTTCAATCGACGATTTTGTCCCCAAATTCCAAATAGGATCAGACCAACGCCTCTTTTAGGTGCAAAATTCTACTTCCCACAACAGGGAGAAAAGGCTGCAAAGTTTAAGAGAGAACTCCCAGAAAGACCACCAACTGGGAACTCTTTGGCACCATTGCAGCAATATGGGAAGATACCATCATTGGCGACATCGATGAAGAATACAACCGACTGGTTCAGCAGCTCCATGATTGTGCGAAGAATTCCGAGAGAGAGAGAAAGATACAAAAGGATGCTTGTCTTCAGAAGCTCTCGAGCTCATTCGCCAACGTGGCTAGGCGCGAGCCTCAGGAGACCAAATGTTAATGTCCAAGCTTGTTAAACAGTGCAGAGAAGCGATAAAAAGAAGACCTCAAAGACAGAGAGCAGAAATACTGGAAGATGCAGCAGAAGCTGGGAAAAGCATTCGCGCTGCCTGCCTGTCCTTCACCAACTATAAGACCAAGATGACTGCCCTCCGACTCCCTGATGGATCTATCACATCTTCCAGAAAGGCAATGGAGAAGATTATCCAGGACTTCTACTCAAATCTCTTTGATAGCCACATCCACCTGCCCACATACCAAATTCCACAAGATGGATACGTCATTCCCAACATTCTCCCTTCTGAAATCCAACATGCCATCTTGTTGGTAAAGAAGGAAAACAGCACCAGGCCCAGACAAAGTCAGACCCGAACACCTGAAGAATCTGCCGTCGGTACTCATCAATACACCTGCTTCGGCTCTTCACATGCTACCTGTTCGAATGCAAGGTGCCCTCCCAATGGAAAACCAGCAGGACAGTTCTACTGTTCAAGAAGGGAGACATTCACGACATCGGCAACTATCGCCCCATCTGCCTGTTGTCCGTCATCTACAAGTTGTTTACACGAGTCATCCTGAACAGGCTTAGCAGAACACTAGATGGAGGACAACCATGTGAGCAAGCAGGCTTCCGGAAAGGATTCAGCACAATCGACCATATCCACACAGTAACCAAGCTCATTGAGGTTTGTAGGGAGTACAAGATGCCGCTCTGTCTCACGTTCATTGATTTACAGAAAGCCTTTGATTCTGTGGAGACTGAAGCAGTCATCGAAGCCCTAGCCAAACAGGGTGTTCAAACCCAATACATCAAGATCCTTCGTGAGCTGTATTACGGATTCACCACCAGGATCTCACCATTCTACAAAAGAAGTGATCATCGATGTCCAAAGAGGGGTTCGACAGGGTGATACCATTTCACCAAAGCTCTTCAGCGCTACCCTCGAGAACATCATGTGACAATTAGAATGGGAAGGAATGGGAGTGAAGATAGATGGTCGGCAACTACACCACCTCCGCTTCGCTGATGACATTGTTCTAATAACACCAAACATTAGCCAAGTGGCACAAATGCTGGCTGACTTTGACCGAGAATGTGGAAAGCTAGGTCTACAGCTGAATCCTAGAAAACTATGTTTATGAAAAATGAGCTAGCTCCTGAGGCCCCATTCACCCCATTGGATTAGTCAAGACAAATCAGAATCTGTACTTTGGCAAGATCACTGACTGACAAGAAAATACAAAAAAGTTGTGGAGTGCTCTTCCAGGTCACCTAGCCTGTATTATGTTACCAATTATTGACTGTGTCCTAAGTTTATAATAGATAAAATTTAGTTTTATGCTCTTTTATAATCTTTTTTTTTTTTTTTTGCCGTTTTGGGTCACACCCGGCAATGCTCAGGGGCTACTCCTGGCTCTGCACTCAGGAATTACTCCTGGCGGTGCTCGGGGGACCATATGGGATGCCGGTGATCGAACCCAAGCCGGCACTGGCTGACTACGTGCAAGGCAAATGCCCTAGCCGCTGGACTATCGCTCTGGCCGGTCTTATTTATTTTCTTATGTTGACAGAAGGTCAACTTTGTTTTATGTGTTTTTACATCTGGAGAGGCACTCTTTATACCTCTTATTTGATGTGTTTTTATATCTCTGCAGGTTTACTAAGCAGAATCAACATAGACTATACTTTCTCCCTTTTTTGTTTGCTGTTTTTTTTTTGTTTGGGGCACACCCAAAATAACACCTGAGATGCTCAGGGGGTTGCTCCTAGCTCTGCACTCAGGAATTACTCCCAGCAGTGCTTTGGGTACCATATGCGATCCTGGGGATCAAACCCAGGTCAGTCACATGAAAAGCAAAATGCCCTCTGGCTGTACTATGGCTCCACGCTGACTGTACTCTCTTAAGGCCAAAAGAAAATGGCCCAAGACTGGAAACAAACAAGGTCTCTTAACAGCTTTATCTGAGTCTCGGATTTATCACTTCTGAGCATGTAATTTTGCCTAAGTAAGTCACAAGGAAAATGCTCTGTCAATGTGAAGGGGGGCTACTTTCAAGGAGGCAATTTATAAATTGGGTATTATGTCCATATATACCACTTTCCAATTCATATAGGTTGAGATCAAGTCACCAGTGTGGTGGTGTTAGAAGATAGGTAATCAGGAAGGCCATTAGGCCTTGAGTGTGCTGCACTCATGAATGAAGCTTGTAACCTTATAAAGAAGCCCATAAAGAAAACTGCACTTTTCTCTTCTCACCATGTGGGAATACAGAGTTGCCTGACTAAATTCCAGTTGAGTACTCTAATGAAATCCCAATCACACTGGTATCCTAATTACAAATTTCCAGCTTTCAGGATTGGGAAAGTAGCTCAGTCATAGAAAATTTGTCCTAGATAGACCCTGAGTTTTATCTTAGTACTGCACAAATTAAAAAAAAAAAAGGGAATTTTTGTTTTTTATAGGTTTTCAACTTCTAGTATTGAATGAAATGACTTTCTGTTTTTAGAAGTCAATCAGTCCAGGGGCTTGAGACAAGTATCAAGGCATTTTCTTTGCAGCAGCTGACCTTGTTTCAACCCACAACATGGGATATGTTCCCTCAAGGATTGCCAGCAGAAATCCTTGAGCATAGAGCCATGAGAAGTTCCTGAGCATTGTTTGGTGTGTATTTCTCCAAAATAAAAAATATAAAAACTATCTATTATGTGCAGCCTTTTCTCCCCATTGTGTAAAGTAGAATTCTGCATGAGGGAGATGGTAGTTGGATCCAGTTTGGAATTTTGGGATGACAGCAACATCGGTCAGGCAAAACCATCGGTTGAAGATGATGTTGTCAATTTCAATGTGGAACTGTCCATCAGGGGATTCCCATGTCCAACGTTTCCATTCAGCCTTATGGAACTGTGAGTTCCTATGAATGGTCTTGGTGGACATAATGAACTCAGATAGTCTCTCACCCTGTTTGTTCCATTCTAGGCCATGGGTCCCCAATGTGGAGTTCTTTGGCCAATCTTCTCAGGCCTATCTTAGCATTAAAATCACCAACTATGATCTTGTAGAAGGTGTGATATTTTTTTATAGAACTCTTCCAGTTCCATGTAGAATTTCTCAATTTCTTCTTCCTTGTATGTGGATGTTGGTGAGTAGACAACCAAGATAGAAACTGCTGTCAGTGGGCCACATCTCTTCAAGTGAATCGTCCTATCCGTTTGTTAGGCATTCAAATGAATTAATGTTCACGGCCATGTTCGGTGTTGACCAGGACACTGACACCACCAATGCCTCTTTCGCTGCATGTTCTGAGGAACAGTTCTTCTCCAGTGTCAAAATGGCGTGATGAGATTGATGCCTCCTCGTCTCAGTAAGATCAATGATGTCATACTTGATCTTTGCGCTTGCACCATCAGGTCCTCAATACATGCTTCCGTTGCTAGTGTATTGAATGTACAGACTGTCATTTTAGTCCTTCTTCGTTTTGGCAGCTTAGTATGGCCCTGAAATTTTACCAGGCCCTCCTTGATCATCCTTCCTAGTGCTGCCGTATTAAGGGCTCTTTAAGGGTCAGGAAGATGAACATTTTTATTACTGGTTTTGGCATATTGAATATGCATCGGACAGCTTGCCAGGCTCTGCCATGCGGGCAGTATACTTTTAGTAGCTTGCTGGGCTAAGCACTGCCAGGAGTAATTCCTGAGTGCAGAGCCAGGAATAACTCTCGAGCATCACTGAGTGTGATGTTGCTCTCCACCCTGACAGGCAGAGCATACCCTTCAGCCAATCCACATAGCTGGAGGATGTGGCCTGTGCCCCGGTCCTCCCACTGGTGGTTCTTTGTTGCAGGACTCCTTTAAGGGCCGCTGCATTTGGCTCAAAACATTAGCATAATAAAGGGCCTAGGTGAGGTGCAGGGAGGGATTACCTAAGGACATTTGACCCTCCCTGCTTTCCATAACAGTGGGAGGAAGGTCTGAGTTGCAGGGGTATAAACTAGCCGGTTTTCACTCTCACGCGCGTTTCTTTGGGGGCTCTTCCAAGCGGTCGCCCTGCTTGGAAGTCTGCTTCTCCTTTCTCAAAGCCTTTACACGTGGTGGTCGCCATCTTGGCCTACACGTGGCTGGGGTTCTAGCCTGGAATCCTAAGCACTGGGCTTTTCCTTTTGCTGATTTGTATGCCTGAACCTGTGATAAGTAAAGCCTTTTTAAAACTGCATCGGATTCCTGAGTTTTCATCCATTCCTTTCCGGCTTCGGAGGTAGAAGGGAACTTCGCTTCCTGGCACTGTAGGGGGACCCCGGCGGAGTGCCCGACATTTGGTGTCCCTGGCGTGGGCACGACGAACATCGTCTGGCCTAATTATCATCGGACAGAGATCATCTGCCTTCGAACCATGAGTAAAATGATGGATATCTCATGGTATAGATACATTGTATCTTTTATTGGCTCAGAACCATACATAGCCCAGTCTATAAAGTTCCTTTCTGAGAACTACTCTATCTTTTCACAAATCATCTGGGTCCTTGCGATTTTTAAACTGTACCTTTGTGTAAGGACGATGTTTAATAGAGAGAGGGAAGAAAGTAATAAATTGAATGCAATCTTAAGGGACGAGGTTTACTCAGCGATTAAAGAAATAAGTGAGGATCATAAAACTACAGGTAGACTGGTCTTAAAGCTTGAGGACAGAATTATTAAACAGAGTTTAAAATTTGAAAAGAAATTAGAAGAACAGGAAAGTAAAATTATTAAACAGAATTTAAAATTTGAGGAAAAATTAGAAGAACAGGATTTAAAATTCAAAGAAAAATTAGAAGAACAGGATTTAAAAATTCAAAGAAAAATTAGAAGAACAGGAAAGTAAAATTATTAAACAGGATTTAAAATTTGAAGTAAAGTTTGAAGAGCAGAAGAAGGATATCAATAAAATCAGCACTATCTTAGAGGAAGAAATTGACAAACAGAGAGTTAGAATAGATGGACAGAAAGAGGAGGTTTGGAAGTTACACATAAGATTGAAAGAACAAAATGAAGAAATATATAGGAAACTTGAAAACTTAAACCAAGAAATGGATGTGTTACGCAGGGAGATCTCTGATTTCATAACTTATCAATCAGGACCTAGTGCATACCCAATACTGAGGCGTGAACCAACTAAAAGCCGTTCACAAACACGCCCCAGGGCTGTAGACTTGAAAAAAGGTGTATACATTCCCAGCGAAAAAATCTAAAAAGAATTCTAATGTGGCTGATAACTTAGAGGAGGAACAGGAAAACCCAGAGGAGGCAAATTCCCAAGCTGAAAATCTCCCCAAAGTTAATACCCTCAAAGGGGAAAATGCTCCACTGGCAGATACTACAAGCTCTGATGAGGAAGAAGGGAGGAACAGGTTAGCTCTTGCAGGAGCCCCCACGAGCCTTGCAGTTCCTGGGTGGTTGTCAATCTAATAATAATCAAAGAGCAAAGCGCAGCAATCTTTCTCATGACCAATCTAAAAGATAAAGTAAAACCGATTCATGAAGACTTAAAAATTGAGTCAATAATCCCGTTTAGAAAGGCTTGCGACAAGTTTGGAATATCAAGTCCTTATTCTTTAAAATATTTAGCTGATTGGAGCCTAAATAATCAGTGGGTATTGGCAGACTTTTGAAATGGTAGCCCATACTTGTCTGAACCAATCACAGTTCATGCAATGGCAAATGTGGTATACAGATGGGGTTAACATGAATATTGACACTTTAAGAGAAAAAGAATCAGGCCATAATATAACTTTTGCCATGCTAAAAGGTGAAGGTGAATGGCAAAAGAAAGCAAAACAAGCGACATTACCTGAACCTATTTTAAAATTTGTTCGGGAGACAGCATTAAAAGCGTGGGAAAAAGTAGGTTCCGACACAGAATTTCTAGGTAACTATACAAAAATTTACCAGGGTCGTAATGAACCATACTTTGATTTTGTTGGGAGATTAAGTGAAACAATCCAAAGACAGGTTCAAGACCCAACCACTCAAGAAATCCTAAAACGAACCTTAGCATATGAGAATACTAATCAAAATTGTCGAGCAATACTATATAATATTAAGGATAAGGAAGACCTCATGGGATATCTAAAGGCCTGTAGAAATGTCGGTTTGGCCTCCCATGGGACACAGAATGCTATAGAGGCTTATCCCATACAGCAGGAGGATCAGGAGAGGGATGAAATGTCAAACAGCTTCAGGGGGAGAAACAATAAACTTCAAAGGATAAACAATGATCAGAGAAACTATGCTAATAATCGCAACTCCACCCCTCGGAGGGCCCCACCTGGATGATGCCCAAGGTGCAGAAAGGGAAAACATTGGGCCAGAGACTGTGGGTCTTGGAGGCGAAGTCAGCCTCAGGCTTCATCTGGACAGATAACCTGCTTTAGCTGCGGAAAGAAGGGACACACCCATAGAGATTGCCCATCTTCTAAAACTATCAATACAGGGCAACATTCTAATAATCCCTTTATGGGAAATGTTACATGGACCCCTCCCAGGTTCCATAAGCTCCATGGCTCAAATAACATCTATGCCTCCCCAAATGCGGGAAACTGGGTGGGGGCCAGCCCCAGGCCCAGCTGAATCCAGGGGCACTCTCCTTCATTCCACCTGCCCACTATCCTCCGAATCAGAATCCACAGAATTACAGTCAATAAATGCTCTCTGGCCTACCCCATCAGGCAATGGCAGTCTCGACATTCTCTGCCCTAAGACTGTCACAATATACCCAAGTCAAGATCCTTACATGCTACAAACAGGGATAAAAGGATCTGCTCCCCAAGTAGTATGGGTTTAATTCAGGGAGCTATTGGCTGAAATTTAAGGGAATTAAGGTGCATTTCGGACTTCTGGATCCTGAATCTCATGGAGAGATAATACTGTCAATATCTGTGCCAACTAAATGGACTTTTAAAAAAGGGGAACCGCTTGCTAAACTATTATTATTTTTTGAGGATCCGTCTAGTCAGTCTGAACACCCTACAACTGGTGGCTTAAACAGTACCAACCCTTCTGCCAACTTCATTGTTGGTTATGCAGCCACACAGAACCAAGCCCACCAGCCACCTGCTAACTATCTAGTTGGGTACACTACCAGAATTTCTCAGGCCAAGCGGCCGGTTATACCCATCGAAATTTATAAAAGGAAATTCAAAGGCATGTTGGATACAGGGGCAGACATATCCATAATCTCCACCAAGTATTGGCCCTCTAACTGGGCCCTAAAAGAAAGTGTCCCATAGCCTGAGCGGGGTAGGCAATATCTCCTCCTCTCTTCTCCGACAGAGTGCGAGGTGGCTGCCGTGTATTGGCCCTGAAGGGAATGTAGCCATGGTCCAGCCTTATATAGCCCCTATGCCTTTAACTTTATGGGGTCAAGACATGCTGGAGCAGTGGGGGGCAGTAATTCACATACCTCGTCCAACTCCCCATCGAACACCAGTTCCAGCTCTCCATAATAAGCCTAACACAGGAGTAACCCTTTTTAATTGGGGCCGCTGTGGTTGGCGCCCACCACCTATCCGTATTCAGTGGAAGTCTGACAAACCTATATGGACACCACAGTGGCCCCTCAATACCAAAAAGTTAGAGGCGCTAACAAATCTAGTGGAAGAACAGCTGAAATTAGGACATATTGAGGAAACGTTTTCAGAATGGAATTCTCCTGTTTTTTGTAATACAGAAAAAATCAGGCAAATGGCGTTTGCTGATTGACTTAAGAAATGTAAATTCTACTATGGTCCCCATGGGAGCCCTGCAACCTGGGCTCCCTCTCCAGCAGCTATTCCTAAAAGATTGGCCGCTAATTATCATAGATTTAAAAGACTGCTTTTACAGCATACCTATCCACCCAGATGATCGGGAAAGGGTTTGCATTTTCAGTCCCTTCCATTAATCATAAAAGGTCCTTTACGTAGATTTCAGTGGACAGTATTGCCCCAAGGGATGACTAATTCACCTACGATGTGTCAACACTTTGTTGATGAGGTTTTGCGACCCATTTGTGCTAAATTTCCTGGTGCATACATCATCCACTACATGGATGATATCTTGCTAGCTTGTGATAATTCCAGAGATCTCCAGAATTTATATAATGATGTAATGACAGTTTTACCAGTGGCTGGATTACAAGTAGCTCTGGAAAAAATCCAGATGCAGCCTCCATATGAATATTTGGGCTATGCTCTTGACCGCACTTACAGTGTGTCCTCAAAAAATTTCCATTAGTCAAAAAGGGCTCAAAACCTTGAATGATTTTCAAAAACTGCTGGGGGATATCAACTGGGTGCGCCCCTCCCTTGGTATTCCTAACTGTGAGCTCAGTAACCTGTTCCACACCCTTAAAAGGTGATCCTGCTTTAAATAGCCCAAGGCAGCTAACTCCTAAAGCTCAGAAGGAATTAGAGCTTTTTCATGGATTGGCTTCAAAAATCTTACCTCTCCAGATTTAATCCCGGAGAAAATGTATGGTTCTTGGTCTTCAACACTCCTGAGTCTCCAACTGCTGCTATAGCCCAATTATCTGGACTGTTAGAATGGGTTTACTTACATAACAAGCAGAATCGTACTGCTACACCTTACCTTGAGATGATAGCTAACCTTATAATTAAGGGAAGATCAAGAACCCAAGTATTACTTGGACATGATCCCCATGTAATTGTACTACCTGACCCTAAAAAAGAAATTGAAGCTGTTTTACCACTCAGTGAAATCCTTCAGAGAGCTTTAGCAGATTTTTTCAGGAGAAATATCTTATCATTACCCAGCTGGAAAAACCTGGGAATTTCTGAAAAGGACACCTTTTGTAATTTCCACCATTGTCCGCTCCTCTCCCATTCCTGATGCTCCAGTGTATTATATTGATGGCTCCTCATCAGGAAGGGGTGGAATTACAGGTCCTCCATTGACCACTACTGTGCATACAAATTATAAATCTGCCCAACCAGTGGAACTCGTCACCCTGATACATTTACTATCCCATGTATCTGGCCCATGTAATGTGGTGAGTGATTCTGCATATGTAGTTGGTTTATTTCCCTGGAATTGTCACTGCTTCTTTAAATGCCCATAATCCTATAATTCAGGAGCTACTCCATAAACTACAAGATCTCCTCCCGAAATAGAACATTCCCCTATATACATCTCCCCACATCCGTTCTCACAGCCGACTCCCGGGCCGATGGTTCGAGGAAAATGAAGCAGCAGATCTCTTGGCAGCACCAGTGTTTAAATCAGCTGAGGAAGAGCACCAGTCTCTACATACAAATTCCTGCCTCCTTCATGTACACCATGGCATCCCATGGAGACAAGCTAGACAAATTGTCCGCGAACTGTCCTGTCTGTGCTCCTTTACATTGTACATCTCATGTAGCAGGGAGCAAATCCTCGAGGTTTACAGACAAAACCAATTGTGGCAGATGGATATAACTCATACTAACTTATTTCCCAACAAACCTTTCCCTTCATGTGGTCATTGATACATATTCCCGGTTCATATGGGCTGTTGCTAGGACGTCTGAAAGAGCTAAATCTGTTTGTTCATTTTTTCCCCAGTGCTTCTCCGTCATGGGTATTCCCCATACCATAAAAACAGATAATGGTCCTGCTTACACCAGCAAAACCTTCAAATCCTTTTTGCGAGGCATGGCAGATCAAACATATTACAGGAATTCCATATAATCCACAAGGACAAGGAATTGTTGAGCGTGCCCACAGAACGCTTTAAACTCAGTTATTAAAGCAACGAAAAACAAGTATGCCTCCAATGGATTCTTTATCTTTAACATTATTTACCTTAAACTTCTTAAATATACTTCAAGGGAGATGCCTATACACGCGGCTGAACATCACTTTCAAGAAGATATGCAAACTCAAAAAACAGTCAATTCACCTATCTGGGTGAAAATTGATGATAAATGGATTGCAGGTCACCTCCTCATTCGGGGGAAGAGGGTTATGCTTTCATTTCCTACAGATGATAACCCTGCCAAGAAACTCTGGGTTCCTCTCGTGACTTGTTAAGACTAGAATTCTCCAAGAATCAGAAAACAACTAATTCTTTCAATATAAAGTCTTAAATTTTTAAATTGCAAATTGCTGTTTAAATCTCCTGGATTGGTTCCATTTTAATAATGATCTTGTTTTGCAGTCTGTGATCATGGTTCATGTCTAATATCTTGCCTTACAGTCTAAATGTTTTCTTTCTTATAAAAAAAAAAGGGTGGAAAAATGGGTGGACTCTGAGCATAGTGCTCCATGTCCATATGTTTCAAGGATTAATGTTAGAGTTTCCTTTTTAATGTTTTGCTCACGGGTATTTGCAGGAAAAGAACTTGGCTGCTGCAGATTCCTTCTATGTTGCTCGAGACTTTTTGGACTCTGATCACAGTGCTCATTACAAAAAAAAGTTTGCTAAATCAATGAAAAAATTGTTTTCTAATGATTCTGTTCACAGGATAAGATATTGGAATGCAGTAAACCTGTGCTACAGTGCTTAATACTCCGAGACTCCTAAAACAGTGCTCACAAAAAATTTAATAATTTGCAAAAATAATTTTTCCCAATGCTCTATTCACAGGAAAAGACACTTTCTCACCATCATTTGCCGGCTTTATATTCATGAGCGCTTGACTCGTTACCATTTATCACCCTAGATGGGTCACATATACAGCTGTAAGATATTGATCGATCAAATGTATGTGTGCGTGTGTGTGCATGAGGTGGCCACCATTATGTTTGTGATTAATGTTGTGTTTATGTTATTTCTCAACTACTACCTTCTCAATTTCTGACCACTACAAACCTCTGACTACATTCATCAGCTCCACTGCTGATCCACTAGATTTATCAATTTTAAAAATCAATTCTCATACTTATTTCCCTGCTCCACCCATGTTGGAGCTTCTTTATGTTCTTCTCTCCATCACAGACTTGGATCCCTGCAAAGCCTTAAAATCTCTACTTGTGATTAACCTTGAAAAGTGTTTTTGTCTCACCTAAAATTAAGCTACAGGTACAGTCACCGGTGCCAGTGTCCACTTGCTAAAGAAGCCCTGCAAGAGCGCCCACACCGATGTTCCAGACACCTGCTCCAGCGCTCAAGACTCCTGTTCCAGAATTTGAGATACTTGTTCCAGTGTTCCTGAGACCCGATCCAGTGTTCCTGACAATTCAACGAGTTCCTGATCGCTGCTCTTCAGAGACTCATACTCATCTGATCACCGCTATTGCTGTTCCAGAAGTAGCCCCACAGACTTTGTTCCAGACACCCGACTTTACATAAAATATAGCAAATTGACTCTCACAAATTATGGACAGTGCAAACTATAGTCCGTTATAATCAGACAGCTAGAAACACTTTGTCTTTAACTTTGCTTTTGGTCCAAAAAACAAGTTAGGAACCTAAAAGTAACATGTATTATCATTTTGTAATTCAAATTGTTTTTTTCTTAACTTAATTTTCAGCACATTACTAAATATTTCTTACCTTTTCAATTTTTATTAGTAAACTAATCAGGGAGTTGTTGCAGGACTCCTTTAGGGGCCGCTGCATTTGGCTCAAAACATTAGCATAATAAAGGGGCCTAGGTGAGGTGCAGGGGGGATTACCTAGGGACATTTGACCCTCCCTGCTTTCCATAACAGTGGGAGGAAGGTCTGAGTTGCAGGGGTATAAACTAGCCGGTTTTCACTCTCCAGCGTTTCTTTGGGGGGCTCTTCCAAGCGGTCGCCCTGCTTGGAAGTCTGCTTCTCCTTTCTCAAAGCCTTTACCGTGGTGGTCGCCATCTTGGCCTACACGTGGCTGGGGTTCAGCCTGGAATCCTAAGCACTGGGCTTTTCCTTTTGCTGATTGTATGCCTGAACCTGTGATAAGTAAAGCCTTTTTTAAAACTGCATCGGATTCCTGAGTTTTTCATCCATTTCCTTTCGGCTCGGAGGTAGAAGGGAACTTCGCTTCCTGGCACTGTCGGGGACTTGGCGGAGCGCCCGACA
>JAJIBD010022311.1:0-48831 GCA_021461705.1 Cryptotis parvus | reverse complement strand
CAACAATGAGATACCACTTTACACCACAGAGACTGGCACACATTCAAAAGAACAAGAACAACAAGTGCTGGCGTGGGTGTGGGGAAAAGGGGACACTCATCCATTGTTGGTGGGAATGCCGGCTGGTACAGCCTTTCTGGAAAACAATATGGACTTTCCTCCAAAGACTAGAAATTGAACTCCCATTTGACCCAGCGATACCACTCCTGGGAATCTACTCTGGGAAGCCAAAAATACGCAGCGGAAACACCATCCCTACTTTTATGTTCATAGCAGCATTATTCACAATAGCCAGAATCTGGAAGCAACCAGAGTGCCCGAAAATCGATGACTGGATAAAAGCTTTGGTACATCTACACAATGGAATACTATGCAGCTGTTAGGAAAAATGAAGTTATAAAATTTGCCTACAAATGGATGGACATGGAGAAGATTATGTTGAGCGAAATTAGCCAGAAGGAGAGAGACAGATACAGAATGACTGCATTTATCTGCATAACATAAATATATAGGTACATATTATGATACCAATATCCAAGATCAAGTGAAACATATATCAGGAGGTCCTGTCAAAGGTGGAAATTATCACAAACATGTGGGATTCAGAGGCTAGGTAAGACAGAAATGGAACAGTGTGCTGACAATTGTTGAGGGTACTAATGCCAACCTAGAACTGAGCATTAAATAGAGGCAAAAAGATACACATGACAACCCTTTAATGTACGTTCTGTAATTCATAGTCTGGAGGGGAAGGAAAAGAGAAAGAGAGAGTAATGGAAAGAAATCAAGAACCTGCCATGGAGCAGGGCTGGGGGAGGGGAGGGAACCGGGGGATGTTGGTGGTGGGAGATGGGCACTGGTGGCGGGATGGGTGCTGCAACACTGTTTGACCAAAACCCAAATATGAACTTTTTAATTGTATATCTTTGTAATTTTAAAAATAAAAAAAAATTAAAATTAAAAAAAAAAAAAAGAAACAGAAAAAAAAAAATTTCATGCAAATTTAAGACCATAGTCTAAGATCTAAGGCAACACATCTGGTTTGAAAACTGTCAATCTAGCTACAAATAGTTTATGAAGAAGTGGTTCTTAAAGTCCCAGGGATCTAAACTAAGCACAAAGATAAATAAATAAATAAAATATATTTATATAATATATATATGTGCATATATATATATTATATATATACAATAAAAGAATCCTCCAGATGTCCAGCAGAAACAATCACTTTCACAGTCTCCAATGGCATGGAGTATAGGAACAGCTGAATTATTTTTTTAATTAGACAGATTTCAGCTGAAATCCTGGCAACTAACAAACCTATTACTCCATCTCTTGTCTGTTTTCTTTTATGCAGAGCAGAAAAATATATACCTCATTAGAGAATTAAATTATGTCTATGCACAGTTCTTTACTGACACTGTGCTAGATTAATGCTCCCCTGTTCATCTCTATTAATCAACTCAGGTTGTCATGACAAAATATCATTGTTAGGGTGACTTAAACAAGAGAAACTTATTTCTTAGAGTTATAAAAACCAGAAAGTCCAAGATCAATGTACTAGCCAAATCCATTTCTGGTGAAAATTCACAGCTGTATCCTCATTTGTGGGGGAAAGAAAAAAAGAAGAGAGCAGTCTATTGCCTCTTCGATAAGGATACCAACATGGCTTCAGACATCTACTTATCTCCCCAAAGGTCCTATCTTCAAATTCCATTACACTGGGACCTTCTTTTACTGATGTTGAGTTTTGTTTATATATTCATTTTGTTTAGTTATTTCTGGTTTATAAAATCATATATATTTTAGGTGTAGAGCACTATGAATCACTGTATCACTGTCTTCCCATTGTTCATTGATTTACTCCGAGTGGGCACTAGTAACATCTCCATAAGTCCTGTCACAAGAAAGTGTAACCCAAGGGCATCTGCCAGCTCCAGGGACAGGAAGAGCCTAAAACCATTCTTCAGGTCATGGAACTGAGGTCCATAATTGTTACTAGTTTTGGGCATAACAAGTAAATAAAACACTGGTAGCTTGCCAGGCTCTGCCGTGTAGGTGGTATAGTCTCAGTAGAAGGCTCTCATCTTGAGCATTTACTGATGAAACTTAAAAAGGGAAAGATCAGGTTTCCTCTTGGATGGAGCTCTGAGAAACTATGGAGTCCGGATGTTGAGAATTACTGAGCACATGGCGTGTGGGTTGCTCTGGCTTCTTGCTAGGCTTACTGGTATAGTTAGAACCTGTCTAGAACCGTATACAATGTATGTGAAAGATCTTGGGAAGGACCTTATCCTAAAATCAGCAGCAATAGTACAACAGGTAAAGTGTTTGCCTTGCATGCGCCCAACCTGGGTTTGATCCCTGGCATCCCATAAAGTTCCCTCCAGCACAAACAGGAGTAATTCCTGAGTTGCAGAGCCAGGAGTATGAATCACCATTTGTATTAACAGTATTGTATGTGTGTTAATACACACAATGTATTAATAGGCACCACCAAAAATCTACTTTTATTTCAAAGAAAAGTTATATTTTAAAATTCACATACTTTGCTTCATTACCAAACTATTCTTAAGAAAACAGATCTATATGAACTAGACATGTTCTAAATACTTTATTTCATAACACTGAAAGAAAGTCTTTTTCAGTTCCTGCCCCTAAAAGTGTTGCAGGTGTGACTGAGGTGCCCGCTGCATCGGCAGGGGGCAGACAGGAGAGACAGGCTTGTCTATACCCAGGGCTCTGCCCTGTGGGCCCTGGATGGTTGATGGTCTGACATAGAAAAAAGACTGGGCCCCCTGGGATGAATCCAGAGCCACAGCAGAGCCTGGCAAACTACCCGCAGTGTATTCAATATGCCAAAAACAGTAACAATAATGGCCCTCATTCCCTACAAATAAGACATTACTGGTGCCCGCTCGAGCAAATCAATGAACAATGGGAATGATGTAGACAGGCAGACAGGGGAGGGGGTCCTGCACGGCAGTGAACTATCGCCATTAGGCTATCACCTTTTGGAACCAAGAATGAAGACTGATTGGACCCATTAACCAACAATGTACCCTGAGGAAGCTGGATTCACTTTCTTCTGCACAGCCCTTAGCCCCCATCAATCTTTGATGGCCCAAACCTTTGATGGCCTAAATCATCAACCTTTGATAACCTTTTAAAAGCCCCCTTTGAAAATGAGCCAGGACTCACTCTCCACCTCTGGAGCAGCCCCCATTCTCCCTTGAGCATATTGCTCTCTCTCTTTCCCTACTCCTTCCATGTCTAAAACCTCCTTAATTAAATCTGTTTTTACTTCACTGCTCATCGACTCCTAAAAATTCTTTTCTGCAAGGAAGACAAGAACCCTGAGGCCTGGACTGACTTTCCTTTCCTGAAAAGAGCAATTAATTGCTCCAGCCTGAGTCCGTGGCTCCCCAAGAAACCTCGGGTGGTGAGGGGATCAACTCCCATGCCTAGAGATCAAGCGGACGTCAGGTGTGGCTTGACAGCCACCTCGTGGGGCTGGTGGGGCTCAGGCCTACTCCGAACAATGGGCTCATCACACACTTTATCAGTCCTTAGCCTGCCCAGCATGTCCCAGGGCGGCAGAGGCAGCTGGGGAAAAAGCTACCATCTCTCTCTCCCCTTCCTGTCTCACATAAATCACCTGCAGGGCCCACCTATATCAGGAAGACAAGTGATACCAGTGAATTTTATTGAAATCATTTCTTCATTTGCTCCTCATAGCTTCATGAATAAAAATAATCACCTTGCCAGGCTGGATAGATAGTACAGTAGGTAGGGGCTTGCCTTAGCGTGGCAGCCAACTAGGGGTTCCATTCGCAGCATATGACCCTGCTTATGGTCATATGGTGCCCTGGGCCTGCCAGGAGTGATCCCTGAACACAGAGCCAGGAACAAGCCTTGAGCACAAGTGGCTGTGCCCCCTCAACAAAAAAATAAATAAAAGGAAAACATTCCCTTCCTTAGCAGCTGCAGACAACTGAAGTGAGGAAAGGTCACACCATGACTGTCAACAGGACTTCTTAAATAACAGTAATAAATTTGGGGGGAATAATGAAACAAAGAAGAAATTTTGAATCCCTGAAGCAACCAAAAGGCATGACTTTGAGAATTTACTTTGCATGTTTACATGCCTTTGAGATGCAAATACTGAACTCTTTGGAGCTAGAAAAAGTATCATCAGCCATTTGCAGAGATTGAGGCACCCTCCCAAAAAGTGGGTCCTCTCCTAGAAATGGAGAAGCTTCAAGAGGACTTAAAGATCATGAAAAGAATTTGAAAGAAACTTTAAAACTCCCAAGTGTTTTTGGAGACAACCTAGATAAACAAAAATCTAGGTTTAACAAAAGTAAACCCCGTTCAACCTTTTTGATATAGAGAGAGAACTCAGGGTAAAGCAGTCTGGGTAAAGTAAGGAAGAAGCCTTACTACAAAAGCAACCAAGCAAAGGGACTCATTGTCCACCCTGAATATTGGCCAAACTCCCCATTGCCTTCAGTAAATGTCCCTAAAAATGAATATTTTACCTCACTACTTTGTTTCCTTCTGAAAATATTTTTTTGTAAGGGAAGGCAGAAAATCTGGGCAGGAGTTAAGACTGACTGTTTTCTTCTTGCAAAGAGCAATGCCTTGATCCAGCCTGAGTCCATGGCTCCCTGAGAGCTCAGGTGGTGGGACCAAGTTCCAGCACTATGTGATCCAAGTGGACTTTCAGCCGGGCTTGACAGCTGCTTTGTGGTGCTGGTGGGACTCCCTAAGAAGTTCCTCTGGTCTTCTCCAGGGTAAAAGCTAGGGCCAATATTGATAGCAACTTTTACCCCTGGGGCATCCCAGTAGCCCAGGTGGATGGAGCACAGAGAGAAGCACTCTTTTTCTCTTGGTACTTTCCTGCATTCCCCATGTCTTCTGCAACAATTGCTATAGCAATTATCACAGATTTTTCCAGATAAAGAAACATAATTTAAAACCATGAAGTAGCAGATGAAAGACAGTACCCAGCAGGAGTTTTGGGACATGTATTCACTGTTCCTTTGGTTTGTTCATTAAAGTGTACTAACTTGCAGAAATTCATTCGAACACTAAGAAAAAATGGAAAATGTACAAGACAATTCTTCCTCCATCTCCTCCAGATTTCTCTATATCTACATTCATTAGAACAATCATTCTTTTCTATTATACAAGTGGAATTATCCTGTAGAATATAATTTTTATACCCTGCTGATATCAGTAGCAATATACTTTGGAGTTTTATGAAGTATTCATAGATAGTTTTATGAGTCAAAAATGGAGTTCATTTTTCCTGACTCTTAGCAACCACTATCTTTCAAACGATGCCAAGTAGCTCAAAGGAATGGTTTACATTCATATTGTCAATGGTGCACACACACTTAAATAGGGACCCTCAAGTATTTCATGCACATTCCCTCTCTCTCTCTCAGCTCTCACACACACAACACACACACACAAATTCAATGACACCCATGTTTGCAAGCTGTATCCAGTCAACACAAACTTCAAGTAACTTTTCCTCAGACTCTGCTATTCAAGATCACTTCTTTCAAGGTCACAATATAAAAATAAAAGAACAGAGGAAAAAATAAGGTTTCTTCACACCAGAGGCAGAAAGATCAAACAATCTGCTAGTTACAATTGTGAGCTGTTATTTTAACAAACACAAATTTTAAAACATCGTTTCTCAGTCTGCACATGTAACCAGAGATAACAGAATCAGCATCCTTTTCCCAAATGCAATAATAGTCTTGAAATGATTTTTCCCTTGTTTGGTTCAAAGAGTAAAATTCCTGTTCTCTGAAACAAGAGAGAAGAATAGACTGAGCCTGACTGCCAAGCTCAGAGAATATGACTCAGTAGGTTGGCTGGAGATAAGCATTCATTTGGGAGGCCTAGAGACAGTGCACCTGCCTTGCATACTGCCAACAAAGGATGGAACCCCAGCACCTCATGTAGTCAGTTACCCAATTCACTCCAGAAATGATCTCCAAGTACAAATGGAAGTAGGCATTGAGCATTGCCAGGTATGATCCAAAAAATCAAATGAGAGAGAGAGAGAGGAGAGAGAGAGAGTAAATGAGCTGCGATAGCACAGCAGTTAGGACGTTTGCCTTGCATGAAGCCGGCCTGGGTTCGATCTCCGGCATCCCATATGGTCCACAAGCACCACCAGGAGTAATTCCTGAGCAATGAGCTAGGAGTGACCCCTGAGCATTGCTGGGTGTGACCCAAAAAAAAAAAAAAAAGAAAGAGAGAATAAATTCCCATTCAGAAAAACAATGGCTTTTCTAATGGTAGAAATCCCAAGTAATCTTGTCCCCTAATCAAATGGGTATCCTGCTGTTCTATAACCAATGTCAATGAATGGAGTCTGCGGGGTATATGTATCCACCTCATCTGAATAGAAAAGCAGCACTGTCCTTCCCAGAAAGGATAGAGATGCCCATCTTACTGCCTCTGGGCTCTAAAGGCCAGCCAAGCTCATTAGCTCCGTATATACCTGTGCAGAGCCACATTTATCATGAGCTGGCATTCTGCAAACCTCATCCAAAGGGAGACAGGCTGGGAAAGAAAAATCAGCAGAGTAAACCCGGCATTTAAATAAAAAAAAAAAAAAATTTAGAAATGAACCGAAAAGGAAACAAAATATTTTTAGGACAGTTTAATTCATTTAGGTGTCATGGTTTTATTAATTGCCATTGCTGTGTCAGGCACCCTGGACTGAGGAAATGATTATATTACAACTCAGTCTTCAAACTCCCACTAGTCTGATTTAGAGCGGGTGACATATTTGAAGTAAGTCACCACCTAATATTAAAAAATGCCATGATAGAGACAGGCCATGGAGTTATGAGGAGGACAGAAAGAGACCCATGCTAAAGACACATAGAATAAACATGCCCATAGAAGTTCACGTTCTCACTGGAAAACTGGCGACAGTGGTCATCTTAAGTGGAGCAATGTGTGACTGAAAGATAGGGATGACTTTTCTTTTTCTCTTCTCTTATGTACTCCTATTTACCCTTT
Organism: Cryptotis parvus; assembly: GCA_021461705.1. NCBI lineage: Eukaryota > Metazoa > Chordata > Mammalia > Eulipotyphla > Soricidae > Cryptotis > Cryptotis parvus. Next base: position 41,778 of record JAJIBD010022311.1, on the reverse strand, counting down.
GAAATGTTTACCTCTTTCTTTTGCAAGCATCATCGACCTGTTCATCAATTAATTTAAAATAAAGTGGTAGAAAAGGTGATTCAAGAAATTAATCTTCATCCAGAATAAAAAGGAAAATTGTTATCTGCTTATTCACAGTGAAGAAAATAAGAATGCATTAGTATCCATGAATAAACAATAATGCATTTTTGAATTTTTATAAGCATACTTGCAATTTAGAAAAAAATGAATCATTTGGCAAGTGACATAATTTTATGCCGTTATATCATGGACTTAAAATATACTGCTGGTAATAATGTAAAGTAATTTTTTAAGAGAAAAATATTCCTTTTATTTTTTTTTTTTTTGTATTTAACATTTTATTATACCACCGTGAGATATGCAATTACAACGTTGTTCACGCTTGGGGGTTTCGGTCACATAGTGTTCCAGCACCCCGCCCTCCACCAGTGCCCCTCAGCCACCACCCATGTCCTCAATTCCCTCCCCCTCCCACATCCAGCCTAAATGGCAGGTTCTTTATCTCCTCTCCTCTCCCTCTCTCTCTCCTCCTTCTCCCACACATTGTGGGTTGCACTACGTACACTTAGAAGCCATCACTTGCATTTTTTGTCTGTATTTAATGCTCAGTTCTATGTTAGTATCAGAACTTTAGACATTTATTCACTCATGTTCCTTTCTCTATCTAAACCAACCTCCTGACTCCCACACGCTTGCGGTAATTTCCACTTTTGGTAAGATCACCTAGTATATTTATGTCATGCAAATAAATGCAGTCATTCTATGTCTCTCTCTTTCCTTCTGACTAATTTCACTCAACATGATTCTTTCCATATCCATCCATTTATAGCAAAATTTCATAACTTCATTTTTTTCTGACAGCTGCATAGTATTCCATTGTGTAGATGTACCACAGTTTCTTTATCCAGTCCTCAGTTCTCTGGCATACTGGTTGTTTCCAGGTTTTGGCTATTGTGAACAGTGCTGCTATGAAAATAAAAGTGCGGATTGTGTTTCCGCTGTGCGTTTTGGCTTTCCAGGGTATATTCCCAGGAGCGGTATGGCTGGGTCAAAGGGGAGCTCAATTTCTAGTCTTTGGAGGAATGTCCATATTGTTTTCCAGAAAGGTTGTACAAGTCGACATTCCCACCAACAGTGTATGAGAGTCCCCTTTTCCCCACATCCACGCCAGCACTTGTTGCTTTTACCCTTTTGGATATGGGCCATTCTCTGTGGTGTGAGGTGATATCTCATTGTTGTTTTGATTTGCATCTCTCTGATGATTAGTGATGATGAGCATTTTTTCATATGCCTTTTGGTCATTCGGATTTCTTCCTTGTCAAAGTTTCTGTTCATCTCCTCTCCCCATTTTCTAATGGGGTTGGCTGTTTTTTCTTATATAGCTGTACCAGTGCCTGATATATCCTGGATATTAACCCCTTATCAGATGGGTATTGGGTGAATATTCTTTCCCATTCTGTCGACTGTCTTTCTATCTTGGTCACTGTTTCTTTCGAGGTGCAGAAGCTCTTCAGTTTCATGTAGTCCCATATATTTATATTTTCTTCTAGTTGCTTTGTTAATGGTGTTTCACCTTTGAAGATGTCTTTAGCATCGATGTCGTGGAGGGTTTTTCCTATATTTTCTTCAACGTACTTTATGGATTCAGGTCTGACATTGAGATCTTTAATCCATTTTGAACTGATTTTTGTGCAAGGTGTTAGACACAGGTCCAAATTCATTTTTTTACATGTAGCTGTCCAGTTTTCCCAGCACCACTTGTTGAAGAGGCTTTCCTTACTCCAGTCTGGACTCTTTGCACCTTTATCAAAGATTAACTGATCATGTCTTTGAGGGTGGGTGTCAGGATACTCAACTCTATTCCATAGGTCCACCGGTCTGTTTTTATTCCAGTACCACGCTGTTTTAATTACTGCTGCTTTGTAGTACAGTTTGAGGTTGGGAAAGGTGATGCCTCCCATCTTCTTCTTCCCAAGGATTGCTTTAGCTATCTGTGGGGGCTTAATAATGTAAAGTATTTTAAGTACTTGATAAACACTTAAACATTTTCTAATAAGTTTGTGGCTAATGTATCATCTTTCGCTTTCAGTCCTTATTATATGCTTTAGCTGGTTCTCTACCATTTTAGTGTGTGTTTGGAACCAACTGGCCTACTAGTTAAACCATAGATTGCCAGGTGTTCCCCATTTGGGGTCTTGGATGGGAACTCAATTTTCATTTCAAGGAGAGCCTAGTTAATGCTGATGACTGTGGATTCAAAGCTTCTGATTTTTCCAAATACTACTTTAGGGAATAGCATGCTTATATGCACAGGAAATAGGAGCAAATAATATTCAGAGCATCATTTTTCATGATATATCAACCTGGACACAACCCAAATAACTACCAATAGAAGAATGTATAAGGGTTTTTTTTAAATTATGTAATACATTACCACAGAGCAGAGGAAATAAACTATTGGTGCACACAACAACAATAACTTACAAAAAAATTATGGATTAGGAGTTGAGACACAAAGAACATACCCAGCATTTGATTTCTATAATATCTCAAAATAGAAAGCAGGTCATGTAATTTACAAACAGTGCTTTCACAGTAAAAATATAACACACAATAAGCAAATAGCTGTCCCTAGAGTCAGGAGTACTGGTGACCTCGGGTACAATGTGGAGCTGTGACTGGTTGGAGCAGATCAAATGGAGACTTTGGGGGGTGCAGGCAATGTGCTATCTTTTGATTGTTTGGGGGTTACACCAAGTCCTGCTTAGGATTTACTCTTGCTCTGCTTTCAGAATTCACTCCTGTCAGGCTTAGGGGATCACATGGGATGCCAGGGATTACACCCTGATCAGCCACGCGCAAGCAAGAATCCTACCTATTGCACTATTTCTCCAGCCCAATGTAATATTTATTTTTTTCTATTTTTTAATTGAATAATAGTGAGACACCCAGTTACAAGGTTGTTCATGATTGGGTTTCAGTTATGTAATGTTCCAACACCCTGAGCAATGCTGGACATGCCTCAAAAATAAAAAATTAAAATGGATTGAAAAGCATCATTTATAAAGATATTTCATTAAACTAAAACTCAATTGGATAGGGAAAAAGAAACACTTCATAAAGAAATAAATTCAAAAAAATGAAAGAAATTCAAGTATGAAACATTTTAATTTGTAATAAAAATATCACTAGATTTGAATATTTTAATATACCTATCCTTTCTAGATCTTATTCTGTTGATTAAGCAATATTTAATTACCAAAGTTTTTTAAATTTATGGAAAGTTTTGACAAATTAACATCATTTTGTTATTATTCTTATGGAGCCACACCTGACAGTGCTTATGGTTTACTCTGGGCACTGTGCTCAGGAATCACTCCTGGAAGTGCTCAGAGAACCACAAATGGTGTCAGATGTTCAAATTGCAGTTGACTACATGCAAGATAAGTGCCTTTATCTCTGTATTATCTCTCTGGATCCCAAATTAATAGCTATTTCATCTCACTGCCAACATCCAAGAGGCATTAGTTTTTTAAATTATCTAATTGCTATTTTTAAGATAAATTATTTAAAAGCTAATACAAAAAATAAATTAATAATCTATCTTATTACTGTTTTAATATAAGCAAAACATTATATAATAATAATAATAATAATAATAATATATTATTATTATTATTATTGACTCCTGGTTGGTGCTCGGGGGACCATATGGGATGCCGGGATTGAACCCGGTCAGCCACATGCAAGGGCAACCCTACCCGCTGTGCTATCACTACGGTCCCTGTGGTGTCGTTTTTTTAAAGTGTTTATTTATTTCTCCTTTTTTGGGTCATACCTAGAGATACCCAGGCTGGTTTGAGGCCGCACAGTTTACCAGTAAATGCACGAAATTAGAGCCTACTACTGAGAGAATACCACCCGCATGGTAGAGTTTGACAAGCTACCTGTGTCGTATTTGATATGCCAAAAATCAGTAACAAGTATAGACCTCATTCTCATGACCTGAAGAAATGGTTTGAGACTTTCGTGTTCCTGTAGCGATTAGATGCCCTTGGGCTACACTAGCATGCAACAGGACATATGGAGATGTTACCCTTGGACTACGCTAGCATGCAACAGGACATATGGAGATGTTCTGGTGCCCACTCAAGCAAATCTATGAAGAACGGGGAAGACAAGTGATATAAGTGACAATTATTACTATTATTGTTGTTGTTATTGTGATGATGATGATGATGATGATGTAAAACCTTTAAGTTCAAAACCAAAGAATTTTCTGAGTTGGGTATATATTCTAGGTGCCAAATGGAAAATGGAAAAATCATTTCTAGGATTGAGTATTTTCAGTGAACAGTTATATATCAAGTACGATTTTTGTTAGCTTATGTTTTCCTCTTTTCTTTCTCAGAACATAGACAAGTACTATTTACCTTAATGCTCAACATAAAATCCCAAATTTAATCCACTATAGGTAGAAGGCTTATCAAAATATCTGCCTATTCAAAATTTTCAGGGGAATCAAAGTTTCTTCTCTGGGGTTTGCAGGTGTAAAAGGAAGACTCCAGGCAGAAAGCAAAACTCTACAATGACACTAAAACCCTCTATCCCCAGTTACACAGGTTGGAGTTGCTTGGAATTATTTTTCCCCATTGCACAATCAAAAAACTCCCAAGCATTTTGGTTTTGGTGATGGATCTTAATCCATTGTATCCTTTGCCACAGCACTCCTGTTTCTTCATCCATTATTTCTGACATAAACTCAACAACATAATAGCCTTTTAACTAACCTCTTTCTTCTTTCATTCTCTACTTTGTCAAATACATCTTACATACTCTTTCAGGATTAATCTCAATGTGAAATTTTAATCCTATTACTTCTCTGCACAAAAAATCTTAAATGGCATTTATTAAAAACCATATTAATTTTCATTTTCTTACATCTAAAACAGCATGAAATGGCTAAAAATCAATAATTCTGACTTTATCTCTAACTATTCTCCCATTACGTTGACCCTATGGCTTACCCAAACATGGCTCTGCAAATTTCTAATCAGGCTCTATATATTCCTACCTCGTACTTCGTTTCTTTTCCCCTCATACTTCCTTTCTCTTCCTTTGTCCATTTTGGCTTCCTTACTCATTTCCCCTAGTCAAAATCTAACCCAGCTTGTAAAACTATCTCAAGAGGTTTACACTTCCTTTGTTTGGTGAAACTGCTCTGTTGATTATATTATTCTTTAAAAGAACATGATCTACTCTACCCTAATATCAGACTTTGTGAGGGGTGGGTTGTTTTCACTGTCCTTTCAAATGCAAACTCATAAAGCTTTCACAGAAAATAAGATCATTTTTGGGAAACAAATAATCACCTCATTTTCCTCAGGGGCCCTGAAGCACTTGGCACAGGGACAAGTTCTAAGAGTTTTCTGTTCAGTATTTGAAATGAAGATTAACTCGGGAACACTCCTATGACCAGAGGAAAACCAGCCTCTTATAGAATCCTAAGGCAGAAATGCAGGTATTTCTGGTGGGATGGGATTTTATTATACTCTTCTTCACTTTTTTTTCACAGTACCCTTTGCCAAGTTGGTGATGCAAAGGGTCAGCTTTTATTCCTTTGACATGGAATCAAAAAGTAAGTAGGTCTTTTAAGAGAAGTTAAGCTGGCAGGTAGGGGAGAACTATGGAAAAAATCAGATCCTCTGAGAGTCAATAATCCTTATCCATTTGTTATTATTTTTTTGTAGTCAGACAACAAGCAATTGTCTACAAACACGAAAAAATATTTATCAATTGATCATTAATTAATTATGATCAACTCTAACACTTGAAGGAAAGGCATCTTTTTGAAAACACATGATCAAAACAGTTCTCCACTGTCGCATATCTTATATCCTTATACTTTTCTAAACTAGCGAATCTCACAAGCATATTACAGACTTGGAGAATAAATAGCATCATAAATCATTCATTCACAATGAACGAAGCGTTGCATGCATTACTTGGTTTCAAACTTTCCAACTGACTCTAAAAGCAAAAAATAATGTATGTGTGTTAAAGAAATGTCAATAAAACTATTTCTCTGACACCCACTACATAGTATAAATTTCACTACATAGTATTTTCAGTGTCAGTGGGAGTAGAGCTAGATTTTGAACCATTTTATTTGGATGGTATTTAGTACCTGTTTCATATATACTAGTACTCTAGAAAACTAACTAACTAGTTTTCCCTTTTGAGGAAGTACTTAGGAAGATATGAACTGCTTTGTGTGAGAGCATTCAAGTTTCTCTGCTTTCCTTGTTGGCATAAAATGAACTTTCCTGTGCTGGCGAAGTTCTTGAGAAATATCACGATCATGATCACGATCTTCCCGTTGATCATCTATTTGCTAGAGCGGGCACCAGTAATATCTCCATATGTCCTGTCTCATGCCAGTAGAGCCAGGGGCATCGGCTTGCTACAGGAACACAAAGAGCCTCAAACCATTATATTAGGTCATGAGAATGACCTAATATAATTGTTACTGGAATTTGGCATATCATATACAACACGAGAAGCTTGCCAGGCTTGCCGAGCGGGAGGCAAACTCTTTTAAACACCTCCAAATAAAGCATTTATTGATGCTGTGATGGGCTGTGATGGGCTGGTCTGCTGGGTGGAGTTCTGACGAGAGGGAAGTCCAAAAGTGGAAAATGGTGGCGCCTGTGGAGTGAGGGGAGGGGTGGCCTGGCTTGTTGTGAGGCTCTGCCGGTGGTGGGCCAGGGCTAGAACCCGCCATGCCTCCCGACTGCCTCATGAGCGGCTGTGCACAGGGAGAGCAAGGAACAGCTCTGCCCCATGTCTGAGAGTCTCTGGACCAGCATACCTGGGCCGGATTGAGGAAAAAGCTGCAGGGTGGGTGTCGGTGATCCGGGCTGTGATGGGCTGGTCTGCTGGGTGGAGTTCTGACAGAGGGAAGTCCAAAAGTGGAAAATGGTGGCGCCCGTGGAGTTAGGGAGGGGTGGCCTGGCTTGTTGTGAGGCTCTGCCCAGGTATGCTGGTCCAGAGACTCTCAGACATGGGGCAGAGCTGTTCCTTGCTCTCCCTGTGCACAGCCGCTCATGAGGCAGTCGGGAGGCATGGCGGGTTCTAGCCCTGGCCCACCACCTTGAGAAATATATGAAAGATTTGTAGACAAAACTTAGAAGATTCAAAGTTAGAGTTTATTTAACTAGATGGCTCTGGGTTCCTCCCCAGATGTCCAGGCCTTTCCTTAACCCATGAACAGTGTAACCAGGCCTGTGAATGATGTGCCTGACTTGTCCCAGGCAGTCTACTCCTCACCTCCAGTGAACTGAACAGCAGCAAGGTCTTGCTTCTGCGTCTCTCTCTATCCTGTGTACACTTTCATCAGTCTATGACCACTGACATGTGCATGTGGATGAGATCCCTGTACTCTGTACCTCTCGCTGGGACACCCAACTGTACCTAAGTGATTTCTGTCATCCTGTCTTGATGTTCCTGGTCTTTGGCCACAGCCATGTAAGTGTCAGTGAGACTCTGTGCTTAGTATCTGTCCCTGACTGGGCATCAAAGTCCTGCCAGAATCTGATCTTTCCTGGCCATCTCTACCATGCCTGTATTCTGCCCCTATCTGTGCCTATGAGGTCTGCCTTACGCACACATCCCTACCTGATCCTACAGTCTGCTGGTGAACAGGTCCACAGAGAGTGAACTGAGAGAGCACAAGAGATGGGCTTGAGGGCCTTCTCTTATTGGCTGCCTTAGCCCACTCCCAGCTATTTCGTTATCCATTCTGATTAGCTACCTAACGGGCAAGATATAAAGCAACCAGCTAAATTCATCTGGCCCTCCACTTTCCCTACTCCTCCTCTGCATCCTCAATTAAATCTCAATCTCTCTATGAAATAAAAAGCTTGGTACTCATTAAAAAATTAGTTCAATAGACAAGTAGATTTTTGGGAAGTTCTGTCCAGGCATCATTCACTCTGCAGTCCAGAATAAAACTGAAGTCTCTCTCTCTCTTTCTCTCTCTCTCTCACACACACATATACATACACACATTGTATCTAAGTTCATCTACATAGATACACAGATACTGCTGATCTAAACAAATTTATGTTTGTTGTAGGAATGCTAGAAGTCACTAGGCTGGACTTACTATTATAGACATAGATGGGTTAAACATATTCATTGTGGAGTGCAGAATGTCTCGAAAGAAAGAAAGAAAAGAAAAGAAAGAAAGAAAGAAAGAAAAGAAAGAAAGAAAGAAAAGAAAGAAAGAAAGAAAGAAAGAAAGAAAGAAAGAAAGAAAGAAAGAAAGAAAGAAAGAAAGAAAGAAAGAAAGAAAGAAAGAAAGGAAGGAAGGAAGGAAGGAAGGAAGGGAAGGAAGGAGGAAGGAAGGAAGGAAGGAAGGAAGGAAAGAAAGAAAGAAAGAAAGAAAGAAAGAAAAGAAAGAAAGAAAGAAAGAAAGAAAGAAAGAAAGAAAGAAAGAAAGAAAGAAAGAAAGAAAGAAAGAAAGAAAGAAAGAAAGAAAAAGAAAGAAAGAAAGAGAGAGAGAGAAAGAAAGAGAGAAAGAAAGAAAGAAAAGAAAGAAAGAAAGAAAGAAGAAAGAGAGAGAAAGAAAGAAAGAAAGAAAGAAAAAAAGAAAGAAAGAAAAGAAAGAAAGAAAAGAAAGAAAGAAAGAAAAGAAAGAAAGAAAGAAAGAAAAGAAAGAAAGAAAGAAAGAAAGAAAGAAAAAGAAAGAAAGAAAGAAAGAAAGAGAAAGAAAGAAAGAGAGAGAGAGAGAGAAGGGAGGGAGGGAGGAGGGAGGGAGGGGAGGGAAGGGAAGGAAGGAAGGGAAGGAAGGAAGGAAGGAAGGAAGGAAGGAAGGAAGGAGAGGAAGGGAGGGAGGGAGGAAGAAAGGAGGGAGGGAAGGAAGGAAGGAAGGAAGGAAGGAAGAGGGAGGGAGGGAGGAGGGAGGGAGGGAGGGAGGGAGGGAGGAGGAGGGAGGGAGGGGAGGGAAGGAAGGAAGGAAGGAAGGAAGGAAGGAAGGAAGGAAGGAAGGAAGGAAGGAAGGAAGGAAGGAAGGAAGGAAGGAAGGAAGGAAGGAAGAGAAAGGAAGGAAGGAAGGAAGGAAGAACTCACCACTTGAATTCACCTAAGCTCTCCTCTTAATTGTAAAAGTCCAAGTCCGTTGTTATCACACCCAGGATGGTTTTTACTGCATCAGTGCCTCACCCCCATCTGTCTTGGAAACACCCACTCTGGGGTCATCAGATGCCTAGTTTTGCTTTCAACTACAGTCACATCCAGCACACCACACCGCATATCTTGATTCCCTTGTCCATCTTCCCAATTTCATTAAGAATAACTTTGAGGCAGGAATGCTCCTCTTGCTTGGTTTGCTCTATAGTTACCACAGGGCATGCTGAGTTCCTTAAGTGTTTCCTGAATGAAAGAACATTCCTAAGTATTAGTCTTCAACCACAATTTACCTCTTAGCAATTTCTGAAAGATCTATAATGTGATTATCATCCAAGGTAGGTCTATAGATTGTCTCTGCTATACTCATGGCATGGATAAGAAGATATTTCCATGATAAACAAACTCCTATACTTCAAATTAATTTTCTGAATATTTATTTAATATTGCATAAATGTCTGAATATTTTATAGGGAACCTTCTTGAGGATAATTCTAACATAAATATACCAGAATGATTGATCACCAGCAAAGCCTGAAATGAGCCAGTCAAACAAGGTGTGACCTTCAAACACAAATCATAATACTCCAGGAAATTTTTATTTCTATTTCTCAGTTATGTGCCTGAGTCATTCTTTCACATCTGTCAGTGCATGCAGAGCCCAGCAGACATACAGGCAATTCAAGTTGGAATAAGGAAACTGCAGGAGCTTTGGAGATATTGAGAAACTGATGGGCAGAGAACTCTGTCCTTCACCTCCACCCCGCCTTCCCTCTCATATTTGTCACCGTGTCACCTTATAGCATATATTCCATACTCGAAAAATAAATACATTTTATTTTGGGAGCTTAGAGAACTTTTGTGTCTGGTGTTAGGAAACACATACAGGTGGAGATCAGAAGTGGGGTATAATTTCTCAGCGATATATAAAAGCCTCCCAAGTGAAAACAGAGGCCGAAACTCCCAAATGACCCCTATAGATGCTGTTTAGATGCACTAACAGCAGAGAATCTGTTTCCCAGGGGTATCCCTTAAAAGAGGCTCTTAGCTAAAGCTCAAAAAGTGAAGCCAGTATAATACCTCCACTTATGACCCTGTCTCTGAATGAATTACAACAAAAGCCATTTGCCTTTTCAGTACCTTAGTCACTCTATCCCATCAAGAATCTTTGCATGATCTGCTCACCTTACTCCCTATCTCCATCCTTCACACCTGTGAGGAACCTCCTAGGATGACAACATCTTTACTATAAAGTAAAATCTTTATTTCCCAGATAATGTTTCACTTTCAATTTTCAAAGCCCTGATAAAAATCTACTCAACACTAACATCTTCCACCTTGTGGTCTTATCACACTTCTTTCTTGTTCAAAACTTTTAGTTCATCTCTCTTTTCTTTTTCTAGAGAAAATAGGGTTTTACTAAGATTTAGAATTCTTTCCCTCAATAGACACACGACACCTAGACAAGCGTTATGTTTCAATCAAAGCATTTTCTTCTTGAACAATTTTTATGAAGAAAGTAATAAAATACATCAATAGTCCTCTGAGGTTAAAGTCATCTCAGCATCCTAAAGGCATACATGATTCTAAATGATCCTGCTATGACTTCCATAACTCTCGTTCTCCATGTAGCTTCTCTTATAGCATTAAAGCATCTGTCAAGATATTGTCTCTATATGCGAATGGCGTGAGTACCATACTTGTTTCAGTAGCATCTAAGCATAATCAAATGTTGTAGAATGCATTAAGCCTTTCCTGAAGAGAGGCAAAATGTTCTTGCCAAGATGATATCTGGACATGGAGCTATGAGTTGACTTTTAATTTGGTTTTAGCACTTAACAGCTCAAATTTTGGCAAGAATGAATTTCTTTTCCATTTCTTACAATGAATTCCTTACAATCTTAGGAAGTAGAAGCTGATGACTATATTCTAGGTTTCTTTTATTTAGTAATCACTATAATAAATCAAAATTGAAATTTTATAACTCTGTCCTCTATATAAATTTTATATGCTGTATTCTACTTATGACTAGTTTCTGAATAGTATATAATTTCAGTTTTTATTTATTCTCTGCCCAAGTATTATTTTGGAGAGTTTACTGTGTTTTGGTATAATTTATCATTCATGGGGGCTGAATTTTTCATTAAGTTATGTTTTTATTTTATTTCATTATAACTAGGGACTTGCTTTGTATATAAGTCATATATGTATTTCTTATGAACTTATAAACTTTTGATTATAAAAGTATTTCCTTAGAAGCTATATTATCTCCTCTGGATTTTTGGAATCAGAACTCAATTCTGAACTAGTGAGTGAAACAGCGTTCAATACCCAATATGATAGAAAGGAAAATACCACAATCATCACTTAAAACCCATCTACCTTTGCATGAAGCACTTTGCTCTAGTTTAGAGACTATGAAGTTATTAAAACAGGGGCGGAGTTTCTACAGAAACCCTGTATGTCTATGGCTAGATATATAAAAAATTATGTGGGAATAAAACTTATTCAGCAATGAAAATGCTTGAGCTGATTTATTCCTATGATATAATATTTTAAAAATTCTTAGAAAATTGCTGACAATATCACATACTGACTTTATTGATATGATTGCAACACCCATATATGTGTGTATGTATACATATACACATCTCTGTTATGAAACACCAACAGTTTATTAGTTTTCCATTAGTACCTTTTCATCCTTTCTCTTCCTTTTTCATTGCATTTACTTTCTTATAGCTGGTTTGAGATTTTACAGCTGATGTGAGATGGCTGGTGTCCTACTCTGTCTTTTTTCAAACATTTCTGAAGCAGCATCTTTCCAAAGTCATCAGCTTCCTGAGATGCTCGTCTAACCATACATTTATGTAGGCCACTTTTCCCGTCAGATCGACTCAGGCTCTCTCAAAAAACATTAACTCATGTTTCTTCTGGGACACACGCAGTAAGTCATAATTACATTCATTCTGAATGGAGAACTGCTCCGAATGCCAATATCTAGTGGAAAGTTACCCAAGAAACTGGATGTTCTCGGACTGAAATTAGTTTCTGACTTAAGCTCTTAAGTTCTCCATATTAAATGTTGTAATTTCTCTATTGCAGTTGAAGCTGTTCTCTTTAAGTTTATAATCACTCACTTTTTCTGCAGACAGAATTCTTAATCCCTACCATTTGGTATCTTAAACAATATTTTGGAAACAAATTTAGCTAAATAATAATATCTGAAGCAAAGTAAGACTAGAAAACCTGGTCTGGGGTTTCTCTAATATGGCTTAGATAGTTATCGATTGTTTCATGTGTCCATTTGATTGCTCAATCTCACAGACTCACAGACATGGGGCAGAGCTGCTACTGGCTCTCCCTGTGCCTAGCCACTCACGAGGTGCCTGGGAGGGATGGCTGGTTCTAGCCCTGGCCCGCCACCCCAGCAGAGCCTTACAACAAGGCAGACGACCCCCCACTCCATGAGGGGCCTCCATTTTCCACATCAGGACTTCCCTCTCGTCAGAACTCCACCCAGCAGACCAGCCTATCATAGCCCATCTTGCACGGTCACTTGCGGCCGAGCGGTTCATCAATAAATGCTGGATTTAGAGGTGACTACAAGAGTATGCCACCCGCACGGCAGAGCCTGGCAAGCTACCAGTGTTGTATTTGATATGCCAATTACCAGTAACAATTTTAGACCTCATTCCCATGACCTGATGGAATGGTTTGAGGCTCTTTATGCTCCTGGAGCAGGCAGATGCCCTTGGGCTCTACTAGCATGTGACAGGACATATGGAGATGTTATAGGTGCCTGCTCGAGCCAATCAATGATGAACGGAATACAGCAATAAGTGATACAGTGATCCAATTGATTGAGGTGTGTCTTTCTGTCTGTTCCTTACCACATCCACAGGACTAGGAGGATATGCCTGGGGGATGGATGCTCAGTGGACTGAACTGACAGGGGATTGAACCTAGGGCTTCATCATGTATTCTAGCACCGTGATCTATATCTGATCCCTCTTTTGTTGTTTTGTTTATCTAAAACATTCCTGTTACCTGTGTTTTTACTGTAATGATCCTAATAGATTGAAATGTTAAGTTACAATTATAATGTTTATAATTTAGTAAAAATATGGTCTTTCTTCTTTATAGTTTCATATGCATTATGCACTATTTTACTGTACATCGATGCAACATAACCAAGTTTGTTTATTGCATCCTCATATAATGGGACACCGCTCAACTAACCCTTTAATCTTGCTGAGAAGTGGCAACATCCCTGGGCTTAAAACTATTGGCAACTGATAGTTACTATCCCAATATAAGCAGAAACATGAAATCAAGACATACAGTTCTGGTGACGTGAGAGTTCACACGTGTATTAAAATTGGAAGGTGATCTTGATAAAAATATATCTTTAAAATGATATAAAAATGGACATCAAATTGTATCAGATTTGAGACTCATAAGAACTACTAAGGACATTCCCTGGGAAGCTTCTTCCTTCTTGCAAGCAAACCTGCAACGGAACTCTCTGGACTTCCACTTCTGCTCACCAACAAGTCTGTCTCCCAAGCCTCTATCATGAGTGGTTTAAGTATTTGTTAATCATTAAATTGTATGCATATATTCGTGAATGTGGATTCAAATAAAATAATATACTTACATGCAATTAGCTTGAATCATAAAGTGAATCGCATATAAGTAGCAGTTAGACTCTTCAAATCTAGGAGTGGGAGTGATGGCTCAGGTGTTGGGCGCTTACAGAAACCTGGGCCCGAGAGAGTGAACAGCTGGTAAGGAGCTTGCCTTGCATGTGGCAGACCCTGGTTCAGCCCCAGACACTGCATAGGTCTCCTGAGCAGCACCAGAAATAAACCCTGATTTCAGCTTAAAATAAAAAAATTCTTTTTAAAAATGAAAGAAATCTAGGGTTCAACTCTTAGCACCACTGAACACTGCTACATGTGCCCCACCACCAAACAATAGATCAAGGCAATGTCACCCCAATTTTCTTCTCCTGGCTAGTATCTGTCAAACATTTATTGAGGCGCTGCAGCAGAGGTTGAGTGGTGTATGGAGGCTTGTTTGAGTCATGCTCAGCTCTGTTGAAAACGTAGTCCTGGTTCTGTGATCAGGGTTCACTCCAGCGGGCATATGTAGTACTGGGGAATCCATTCAGACATGTGCAAAGCAAGGGCCTTGGCTGCTTTGCCTGTTAGTGTTATCTCTCTAGAACTGCCAAATCATTTTGCACAAAATAATTGTTTCTCTTTTCATGCCCCTACTATATATAACACAACATAAATTCAAATTAATGCAAGTAATTGAAGACCATCTTAAATTCCTGAAATGATGTAACAGAATATCTTTCAAGACGTTCACTTTCATTTCTTCTTAAACCCATAGCTTTTAAAAGTAGTCTATTAATTTTATACTTCCTAAGGGATATATGTATGCTTGAAGTTGGGTATTATAGATGCTCACATTTTATTTTATTTCATTTCTATTGATATACCATTGTTTATACAATATTTACAGGCTTCAGGAATACAGCTGACCACATTTTAATCATAAGCTATTGGTATTGCTAAAATGCCTGGTCTGCATAATTAATATCATACTCATACATAGTAATGAGGTATGCTCCAATATCAGTTTACCAGAGACAAAATGCTTTCAGACCTATTATCATTTTTATTCTCAAACTCCAATATAGAGAGAGTAAAGAGCATCATTAATCCCAAATACTGTGTAAAGATACTAAAGATGCATATATTTAAACGGCTTTCTGAGGTCAGACAATAAAGAAAGGAAGGATTGGCATGTGAGATCTGCTGTGTCCATCTTCATCCTCATCTGTTCAGCAAGCTGATCCAGCTAGATTTCAGTTCATCTCACAATCCATAAGACTTGTGCTTTCTGCCAAGACCATGCTCCTTGAGCACAGAGGCTGAGTCATCTTCACCTTTGTATTCTCTGCAACTCTGCAGAGAGATTCTTCTCAGTAAGTGTTTTTACTGAATGCAATTGCATTGACTCATTGCACAAAATTATACTGAAAGTGATGTGGCTAGTCTTTGGTTAGCACTGTCTTTTTTTATTCTTTTCCCAAATTTTATTATACCACTTTTAGACATACAATTGCAAGATGCTTATGTCGAGTTTTGGTTCTACAGTGTTCCAACACCCATCCCTCCACCCGAACCCATCTCCCATCACCAATGTCCCCACCTCCCTCCCCCTCCCACACCTCAACTACTTGGCAGGTTCTGTATGTCTTTTTCTCTCCTCTCTATCTCTCTCTCCTGCCAAACTTTCCTGCACATCGTAGAATTCAGTACATTAAAGGACATCACTGTTTCCACTAGTGTGATGGACCTCACGGCGGCAAGCGGCCGCACGCCCACTCAGGGGCCTCATGGTCAGCATCTGGACAGCGAAGGTGGGGGCTAGTGTGGTGGGCAAGTCTCATACAGCTGCTTCCAGCACCCCCAGAAGTGATCGCGCCCACTCCCAAAACCCATCTGTCCTCCTGGGAGCCCCATGGTCAGCTGAGTCTGCAGAAAGCGGAGTTCCAGCTTCCCCAGCCACGTTTGAGATTCCTGTCGTTTTCTTCACAAAATTTCCTGAATGAATGGGACTGAGGAATAAACCTGAAGAATCACTGACTTATTCCCAGTTTCCTTATTCTCTTTGTCTTCCCTCCCTATTGACTCCTCTTATCACCTCCCTACTTTTAAAGGTATCCCATTTTTCCTGCTCCTAACTGCTTTCTGATTTTCTGATTCAAGCTCTTGTTCTGGTCATGAACACTCAAATTTTTATTTAAACCTATTCTACTTTTCTCATAGGGACACATTTTACTACCTATTCTCACACTTCCCAGAGCTGCTGCTCAAGCTAATAAACACTGCAAATAAACACAATGAACTCATAAACACACACACACACACACACACACACACACACACATGGATGCTTTAGGGTCTAAGTTTACTTTCAGCCTGATTGATGCCAGAGTGGTTATCCTAACCCTTTCCCAATATATTACACCTGCTTGAACAACCCTCTAGTTGACCAAATGTACAACTAAAAACAGAAGGCACAGACTTCATCTCTGTGCTGTTGCCTTTTCATAGATAGGCTATGAAAAATATTGCACAATTTTCCAACCCCAGGCAGCTATTGTACAGCTTTTCACTAGCATAAGGGAGACCCTCCATTTCCACCAAATTGGTGCACTGGATTTTCTAAGATCTAAATAGGTTCTACATAGCACACCCATGGTAATTCCTCTGCAAATGACATGACTCACATTACTGCCAGGTTCTTGAAATGATTTTACTGCAATGCAGCACTCGGCCAGCTCACTCTCTAGGAAATGATGGCTCAGCACTCAGTGGTATAGAAAAAAAAGGCAGAAAGAAAAGTCAAATGTTGAGAATGTTTTAGCAGACTCAGAGCCTGGGCTCTTAATGATGCAGTTCTATCAATAGTCAAAGAGAAACAGGGAGAGAGAGAGAGAGAGAGAGAGAGAGAGAGAGAGAAAGAAGGAGGAAAAAAAAGATAATGAAAGTAAATAAAATGAAGACAGAATAAAGGAATGGAGATAAAAACAGAGAGAAGAGAAGGGGAAAGGGGAGGAGAATAGAAAGGAAGGTCAGAGAGAATAAATGAGGGGGTTCAAGGAACAAGACAAAGAGGAGAAACAAAATACGTTGAAATAGAGAAAGTTGGGAGTGGGGAGAAAGTTCAAAAGAAGGATAGACAGGTGAAAGATAAGCTTAAAAGACAAAAAGGTGTGAGAAGTCCCCAAGCCAGTTGTAAAATAGCTGTTAGCTTGGTGCAAATATTCTCTTTTGGTTACTCCCTCACAGGGAGAACTAAAATCTTATATCATGTACATTGAGCTATAGCTGACATTTCAGGAAAAAATAATCTCCACACAAGTAGAGTAATGGAAGGCCAGCGTATAAACTACTTCTAAACAACCTTTAGATTGCCTCTCCCAACCCTATATTCAAAATAAGTCCTGCTTCAGGACATACTTCTTCAGCCAAAACTCCTTTTTACCAGAAAGACAAATATTAACAAAAATATTAACAGAAATATTAACAAATTAATATTTGTCAACTAGGTCCCAAGTGACCTACATTTTGCTACACACCTATATACCACATGCACCCTGACAAGAATAAAATGCACTATTCCAGAAATTTCTAACCCATGAGAAAAGTGCTCCAGTCTCAACTCATAGGTTAGTATCTGCCCATGTCCAGGGACACCCTCCCCAAACTTTGTGTACTGGAACTAAAATTTTTCTGGCATAGGATACTGAAGAACCTTCTCTTGAAGACGAGGTTCTTAGTTTTTTACCAGTTTTTTCTAGAATTCTGCTTTCATTCCTGCCTAGAGTTATTTCTTTCCTTTATTTTTCTTCCTAATTATGCCCAATTAATTGGATACATAGTTATGCTCAAATTAATTAATTAAACAATTCATATTCAAAGTGAAAATTTCAGTTTGGGGCTGCAGAAACATATAGCAGGTAAGACAAACATCAATTAGACCTACAGTTGATTCTCCTTTGGTAAATTTTACGACAATCAACCTTTCTAGGCATTATCTCTGTTTCCTCATCTCCAAAATGGTAGTTAGAGAGGAAGGCTTCTCTAGGAGTGTGCAGAGCTAGCCTTGGTGGGAAGAGCTATGGAGATTTCAGGCAGAACCAGAAAAGCAGACTGCATCAAAGGTACTGCGTTATCTCTATGACCTCTACAAATGCCAAAATAGAGAAGATTTTCAGAAGTCAATAGAGTTTTCTGAGAATGGGGATGATTGTTTCCCAGGATTATTCTGCTGATATCTCTGGTAGGACTTGTTTCTGTAGCACGTTGTGAGCACTGTAAAAATGCAGGCAGCTCCAATCAAGGCTGTTTGACTTTCGGTGCCCACATGGAGGAGGAAGAATCCTCTGTAGAGCCTGGTTAGTCCATGCTAGTACAGCAAAGTAATCTTCCTTTTATAGAGGAAGACCGCTGGAAGTCAGCTTTATTTATTCCCTCACCTTTCCGCAGGGCAGCCCAATATAATAAAGCTCTTTCTCAGGTCATGGAGAAAATGTTCTCACTTTCTAAGGCTATGCACCTAAAATGCACTTTGGATTTTATCTTTCTAAATGCATAAATCTACTGAAATTTTGTACATTGTGGTAATATCTGGATGTACTCTATGCCTCTCAGTCATCATCTTTTTTATGACTTGTAGTGCATACTAGAGCGATTTATTTAAAGAATCCATCATTTATCTAAGATTAAAATATTCACATTTAAAATCAGTCTTATTCTAAAGAAGAAAATTAAACTATCAATCCACAAAATAGTTATCTTCAATATGAACAAATTAATACCAAATACACAGTCCATGGAACTTTAAATGTGAATTGATGGCTAGTTTAGTTTAATTGTAAACAACAATGTTTTATTAATATGCTACACTGAGTGGACTAGTCTCACTCTGTTTATTGTTTATTCATTCATTTGTTTATAATCACAGATTTAATGTGAAAAAGAGTTGGGATTCCTGAAGTAAGCTAAGGAATTGTTGAAGTTAGAGGGCAGACAAACCAATTTATCTTACAAATACATAATTATAAACCATTCAATGATGAAAGGAAAGCACAGGTGTCTAGGCCATCAGTACTGAAGATCCTATCCTCAAGTTCATCTTTTTTCCTCCTCTCCCATGTTTCTGCTTTCATATTATTCCCATTTTAACTTTTTCTACATTTACCCTTTGTTTTAATTCCCATTGTCATCATCTACACTAGATTGCATTTTTTTGTGTTATCAATACCTTGCCCAAATCATTCCTATAATACCTAACAGCAAACCAGTAGGAACTTCTCCATCTTGTAATCAAGTTATCATCCCTGAAAAAGGGAAAACATAGTGAAAATCTTTTTCCATCTTTCCCAGAGTTCTTTCCCTTTTTCCAGAATTCTTCCTTTTCACAGAGTTCTTGTGCTACTGGGTATTTAAATTTTTTTATATTTTTGCTTATTTCATTTCTTACACTGTTATCCTTTGTTACAGGAAAGTTTCTTCTGCATCAATTTGCAGCTTTCTAACTAAATCAATTTATATTGGTAAAAAAATAAAAAAAATAAAAAAATTTATATTGGTACCACCTAAGCTTTCGACCTTTAATCTCAAAGTAGAGAGGAAAAGAAAAAACTCATAATTATAGATTCAGCAACTCTCATATTTTATTGATAAGTCTTCAACAGAGAAGGGTTCCTCTATGCCCCATGGAGAGAAAAAAGATAACACTGTAGTTAAGTGAGTGAAGCTGTTTAATTCTAGACATCAGTGTGAGATAACCTACCAGGAACTATGCCAAACTTATGTGTACTTCAATCTAGATTTTACTAGATATAAATATTGTCCTGTATGCTTACTCGGTATGATTTTGAATTAGCCAGAATTTGGGAGGGATGGAAAAAATATCTCTGGATGCCACAGTATTCTGAATGGATACTTAATCAGTGAATCATTGCTCTGTGTGCTTTTTCTCTCCATCTGGGAACTTCATGGGGTGGGAAGAATGGAATATAATTTCTCATATCCCATCCCAGAGCACTCAGTTAAAAGCTTTCACATATCAGATGCTCAATACATATCTATTCAATAAAATGTTTGATGAGAAACTGATAACTCTCTGCAACCAAGTAATTTTCCCTACAGTGTTTTTAACCATAATTCTACCACAAAGACCTGTAACCAAGGAAACATCGTTCCCATTCTAGCTAAAACAGATCCTTTCCATTTTTTAATTGCCTTTCCTAACTCCTCCGTCATGTCTGTGATTCACTAGGCCAGATAGAAATAAAGGAGGCTGGGATGAGGCAGGAAAAAAGCACTAAGCCCTCACAGAAGGAGTGGTGAAACCTAAGCATATACTGGTTCTGATCACTCTCTGCCAACCACTTTCATTTATAAGCCCTAAGAAAACATACTTGTTTTAGTAGAGTGACTGATCAGCAATTGTTGCATTTCTTGCCTTTACATCACCTCCTGCTTTGATCCATTCCATTGTGACTAGACACCGTCGCTCTTGTCCCTTTCTAAAACTACTCACACAGAGCCATACTATAGATCAACTGACTCTGAGCATGACTTACGGATGGTGATTTTTTTTTCCTCTGCATCACTCCTGATCATTTTCTCTGGCATCCACAGTACCACAATCATGTTAACTGCTTATTACCAAATATCCTTTAATAGTGCCATGTGTAGATCTCTGCTATTCCTTTATAGACAGGCAATTTCTTAGCTTTCATCTGGCCTGAGGCATTTACTGTAATTTATCCTCTTCTGACTTCAATCAACCCATTATGATCATATCAGTTTGAATCTTCAAATGTAACTCAAAATATGTCTTGGGGGAAGACCAGGGAGCAAAAGAGCAAAAGGAATTTTTGAGCTGTTACTCTGACTCCGCACCCCTTCTTCTTCTTAGTCTTGCAGATAAAAAAAAAACACAGCAGAGAAAAGTAAGTCAGCAAAGTGAATTAAAAGAAAATCTATGACTAAACCTCCAGCATTGTATAACTCAAATTTATACTCCAATAATTTTAAGAGAGAAAATAACATAAAATAGATATTGGTTTACCATTATTATATAAAAGAGAATGGCCAAAAATAATACAGATTTCTGAAAAAGCTCATACCTCAAGTTCAAAGCTTTTTGCAAATTAAGGATTGACTTTCAGCAGTTTTTGTAAGTTGAATACTAAATTATGATGCTATAGCTGTCAAACAATGTTATATCACTAAACTTTAATAAACTTTGCAATGAGTTTTTAAAAATAAGATAAATTCTAACTCTCCTATTTCCTATGCAGTTATAAAATTATTTACATTGATACAAAGCAATGTTATTACCATACAAATGTAGATTTTTAAATACTCATTTTATATTTAATCCAATCAAATGCAAACAAAGCTTCTCCTGACATCAAAAAAATACACCTTAAATGGACATAATTTTGCTCTTAATTTCGCACCTTCAAGTCACTAACTCTAAGGATTAGTTGTAACAAATTCAACTGTGTTTTTAACAATAAATCAAATGTAAAGTTATACATATTTGTTAAAATCCATTTTTATTTTTCATTGATATTAATATTTAAATACACAGCAAGTAGGTCAGGAATATGTGTCAATATTAGAGTTGAGACAAATCATTCTTGCCTTGCATATGTGAAGCCTTGGGTTTAATCCCTGATACTCATTTAAAAAAAGGTATTTTCAGTTTACAACCATAACTGTTTGCCTTTTTGTACAAAAAATGTAGAGAAGAAAGCCAGGAATCCAACAGATTCAAAAGCAGGCATTTCATGCCAGAAATGTTCAATGCTCCCTCATAGTAGCTAACCAGAGCAACTAACTGTATGGAAGTAACTGGGGATGGATACTGAGTCAGCATTAGGCAATATAACTTTGCTAAATCAATTATATAAAGTATAGCAATTTGTCAGTGCCTACAAAAAGATCTGTTTTTGTTAACATAGAATCTTGTTACATAAATCATACCAAATTTGAACCAATGAATAGTCTTTCATTTGATTGAAACGCTAAAGAGATTAAGTGTGTTAGTACTTATTTAAGATTACTAAATTTTGAAATTAAATTTAAAGATTTTTTAAAAATTTAGATACCATTATATATAAAGCTGTTTACAATAGAGTTTTTTTTTAATTTTTGATTTTTACAATTACAAAGATATACAATTAAAAAGTTCATATTTGGGTTTTGGTCATACAGTGTTCCAGCACCCATCCCGCCACCAGTGCCCATCTCCCACCACCAACGTCCCAGGTTCCCTCCCCTCCCCAGCCCTCCTTCATGGCAGGTTCTTTATTTCTTTCCCTTTCTCTCTCTTTCTCTTTTCCTTCCCCTCAGACTATGGATTACAGAACATACATTAAAGGGTTGTCATGTGTATCCTTTTGCCTCTATTTAATGCTCAGTTCTAGGTTGGTATTAGTACCCTCGACAATTGTTAGCACACTGTTCCATTTTCTGTCTTACCTAGCCTCTGACTCCCACACGTTTGTGATAATTTCCACCTTTGACCAGACCTCCTGATATATGTTTCACTTGACCTTCGATATTGGTATCATAATATGTGCATATGTATTTATATTATGCAAATAAATGCAGTCATTCTGTATCTGTCTCTCTCCTTCTGGCTAATTTCACTCAACATAATCTTCTCCAGGTCCATCCATTTATAGGCAAATTTTATAACTTCATTTTTCCTAACAGCTGCATATTATTCCATTGTGTAGATGTACCAAAGCTTCTTTATCCAGTTATCAATTTTCGGGCACTCTGGTTGCTTCCAGATTCTGGCTATTGTGAATAAAGCTGCTATGAACATAACAGTAGGGATGGTTTTTCCACTGCGTATTTTTGGTTTCCCAGGGTAGATTCCCAGGAGTGGTATGATTTGGGTCAAATGGGAGTTCAATTTCTAGTCTTTGGGGTTAATATCCAGGATATATCAGGCACTGGTAGAACTTTACAAGAAGAAAACAAACAACCCCATCAAAAAATGGGGAGAAGAAATGAATAGAAACTTCAGCAAGGAAGAAATTCGAATGGCCAAAAAACATATGAAAAAAATTCTCATCATCACTAATCATCAGAGAGATGCAAATCAAAACAACAATGAGATACCACTTTACACCACAGAGACTGGCACATATTCAAAAGAGCAAGAACAACAAGTGCTGGAGTGGATGTGGGGGAAAGGGGACACTCATCCATTGTTGGTGGGAATGCCGGCTGGTATAGCCTTTCTGGAAAACAATATGGACATTCCTACAATAGAGTTTTCATGCTCCCAACTCTAGTCCCACCACTTCCTGATCCCATTTCTCCTCCAATGACCCCAGGTTTCCTCCTGCTCTCCAGACTGACTCATTGACAGGTTCTGTTCAATTATTGGAGTTTAGGTATCCTGTTTCAGTAATGCTGAGTCAAATGGTTTAGATATATAGCAAAACTTAACTTCTTTTGTTAGTTTGTTTTGGGGTCACAACTGCCAAAGCTCAGGGCTTATTCCTGGCTCTACACTCAGGGATATCTCAAGGTAGTGCTCAGGATGTCAGAAATAGAACTTGGGTCAGCCACACTCAAGTCAAGACCCTACCCACTATACTATCACCCCCTACCCCAACAACACTTAACTCTACACCACAGAAAAGAATAAGAGTTGCTGTCCCTCTGCCCCATGTTACTTCCAGATCATCTCATTTGTTTCCTCCTTCATTTCCCTTCTTTCATGGCATTTTCATTTGTCATATAAAAGCAATATTTTACCTACCTAGACAAGTTATACCATGTGCTATTCTTAGCATACATATATATGTATCACTGTCTTCCTGTTGTTCATCGATTTGCTTGAGCAGGCCCAGTAACATCTCCATACGTCCTTTGCAAGCAAGTGTAGCCTAAGAGTATCTGCTTGCTCCAGGGACAGGAAGAGCCTCAAAACATTCTTCAAGTCATGGAGTTGAGGTCCATATTTGTTGCTGGTTTTTGGGCATATCAAATAAAACATGGGATAGATGGGAGCTATATTCTTAGTGGATTTTTATTTTGAGGCACATCATATTGTTCTCCATAAGGACTGAATTAAATATTTCTCTACTAGTGAACCTTTTAAGATATCTCCATTTGAGCTGTAGGATTTTGACCTTGGTGGTTACTACTTCTCAATTACATATGTAATCCTCAAACTACATTAACATATGCAATCCTTAATTAATTCACAATGAAATAAATGAGTCACAACTAAGAAATCTTCCCAAGTGATAGGATCTGAATTTCAGCACAGGCAATGAATATCCTTTCAGATCCATTTCTTAGCATGTATTGATAAAAACTTGTCCATAAACACAGACCTAAATTATTTCTGAAGGAGCAATTTGTATCAGGGACCTCTAGCATCTACTCCTGCTCACTGTGGATGCAGAACAGTGACTGAGAGGGGTGTGCTGGGGGGCAACGGGCACTTTCCACATACTAATATGGAGCTAATGACAAGCTCAGATCTCTTAGCTCTCCCCTCAAGTCCTGCAATGAGAAACAGAGGCATCCCTGATTACCCCAAAAGTGTTTTTTTATTTTCCACCTCTTACAAGACTGATAGATCTGAAAATCAAAATCTGAATTTAATGGTATTGCTTAATGTACCATAATAATTGTTAAATTAATAATCTTGCCGAGTTTTTGTGTAACATTCAAGGAGTTAATAAGGAAAAAATGGGCTCCTAAAACAAAAGCAACAGACAAAGGAGCAGGGAAATGGCTCAAAGGACTGTATACTTTATACTTTGCATGTAGGCCCCGGGTACCATCTCTGACGTCACATGTTCCTCAAAGCACCATTTGAAGTGCTCCTCAACACCATTAGGTGTGGCTCCCCAAACCTAAATTAAATACACATACACCCAGAATAAAGAAAGGAAGGAGGAGAGAGAGCGAAAGAGAGAGAGAGAGAGAGAGAGAGAGAGAGAGAGAAGAGAGAGAAGACGAAAGCTGCCCAGAGATTATGGCATTTCAGAATAACCCTTTTAATTTTCCAGAAACCCTGTAGCATTTAAAAAAAGTAGAATCTCTCCATAATTGCCTTCATATGTATACAGAGGGATAACAATTATCCTTCCTTCACTTATAGAATCTGAGGGGATTCGAAGGACATAACGCATTACCCTGGGAAAAATAAAATGACAAGACTGAAAGTGAATTGCATGGTACCAATGAATCAGGATATGGTGAAGTGCAACACTTCCAATAAATGTCAGGGAAAGCATTAATAATAGTAGAGTCAAAAGAAAATAATACATCATAAACACCCATGTTCCGATAAGCACAATTCAAATATAAGGATCAACACTAACAATTCTCATTCATTTATATAGAGTCCTGGGAAGAATTAAGTACCAGGAGACAGCAATAGAGGCCTCACCTCAGTTCCCACCCACACTCCAATATGGATGACTTTGAGCTCCCTTTTATGTCTTCTTCCATACAAACACGCACACACACACACACACACACACACACACACATGCCACTTCTACAAGTCACAGATTTTTCTCTTCTATCACATTTTTATAGAGTATGGGGCAAATATCATTACAAATACTCTATAGCTTGAGTCCAAAGTGAAAGACCTGATTCTGTAGAGTAAAACCTCAACTCTGGGGAAAAGAGTAAGAAAGCAGAGCAGCATATCAAATCCTAGAGTCAGCTTCTTAAATTTCTTTCATATCAGTTAGTCCTAAATAACAATCATGACCCTGGTGAGGTCCATGTCATCTCTCATTCTGACAAGACTGCAGAAATGTCATAAGTGACCACTTTTCTACTGTGTCTTCAGTGAATGAAAAGAAACTACTTCACCTTGCTCTAAACTGCTAAACTTGCTTCTAAACCTTGATTCTTACTAAAAGTAATCTTATCATGTCACAGTGTTCTAAAACAATATAATAGAAATTACTTTATGAGCTTGAGATAAATGGTTTTCAAGAGTAAAACAAGTAGGTAGTTGTATTATAAACAATAAGTCTGGCTTTCTCTAAGTTTTTTTTTCTTCTAACATATAATAAATATTTGTTAATTTTTTATTGAATCACTGTGAGATACAGATACAAAGTTGTTCATGATTGGGTTGCAGTCATGTAATGTTCCAGCACCAGTCCCTTCACCAGTGTACATTACAGGCACCAATATACCCAGTTTCCACACGCTTACCCACCCTCATAGTCTGCCTCTATGACACTTCTCTCTCTTTCTCTCTCTCTTTTCTCTTTCTCTCTTTTTTCTCTCTCCCCCATTTTTAGGAACTGTGGATTTAATTACAGTTGCTGAAAGGGTACCATGTATATCAATTTACCACCTTTTAGCACTCTTGTCCATAGTGATCATTTTCTACTGCCATTGTCGTAGTGGTCCCTTTTCTGTTCCAACTGCACCTCTCCTCCTGCCTTATGACAAGCTTCTAGTATACATTATTATATATAAATAATATGTTTTATATATTTATATATAGTGGAGGTCGAACATGCTCCCAGATACATGGAAAAACAGCATCTGTGGAGACCTCTGGAATAGACCAGGGGTGGGGCCAGGATCAGGGCATTACAAGGCTGAATTAAAACAACAAAAATGTATGCTTTTAATTGATATTAGGTTAGCAGGCATAACACCAAGAGAAGAAGATCTGAATAAAGGCTGCTAGGATGATGGCCTTTATGTGTGAATTTGATCAATTTTGTATCAAACAGGAAAACTTTAATCCTAGAAATATAAAAGATCACCCTGAGAACATAGAAGATTTTAAAAACATAATTTATCATCCACTGTGCAGGGTATGTTGTAGATAGCAAGCACCCAATGTTTATTACATACTTATAACAACCAAGACAATAAAGATGACCAGAGATAGTGCAGCAGTTAAGGCACTTTTATACCATGAATATCAACGTGAGGAATCAAAAAGGCCTTCTATTTATGCCTAAATTACGCAGAAAAACAGGAATGCTGCTAAATTACTTATTTTATATATCATCTAAGCTTTTCTATCTTATCATCTAAGCTTTTCTATCTGAGATTTAAAAAAGCATGATGCCCACTGTTCAGCATTCCGTGGGCACAACAGGGCACCCACAACCACACAATGCTCTTTATTAGCTCTTTCTTCCCACCCTGAACTTTCTCTCCTGCAATTTTGTTTTCTTTGCAGCCTCATTGTCTCTCTAAATCAGCAGTGTCAGTTTGCTGCAGATGACAACGGTGTTATTAAACACTCTTTGGTGGATTTTTAAAAGCACAATACTTTCTTCTTAGGATTAAACTGAAACCAAAACTCCATTTCGTATCATTATGACATTTCCCATGAAGTCCTATTTAAAATGATGCTGCAGAAACTGATGGTGATTGCTGTTTTATGGCATTGAATCCCATTGCTTTGCAAAAAACACGCTTCAGAAACTATATGCCAGCAAAGAGAAACATTTGAAACTACCACAATTTGTAGTCAAATAAGATGGTAAAAATAAAACTGTCAAATACCAAAAGCAACATCCACAAGCAACTTAATAGTCTAGATCCTTGACCATTTGATTGGTTGATTTTAACTTTGTAATCATAAATCATATAAAATTCTCACCAAAAGGGGGAAATGTGACTGACTTCCTTGCTTGAGGAGTCCTGGAAATGTGGTTGGTGACCTTATTATTAGCATTCAGCATAATTATAAAATATACAAAGGTACTCTTGTAGGTGTCAATTCTAATAATTGCCTGCCTATGTGACACTTAGAAGCATTACTTAATATCTCTGTGCCTTGGGGATAGATTATGTTCTAAAAGATGTAGGGTATCTTAATTTCTGCTGCAGCCCCAGAAAACAACTGCTTTCAACACGCATCTGTTGTTGGAGACTTTGTGGGCAAGGTTGCCCTTAAAGGTGCCTTCACAGGTTCAGTTTTAACAGGGAAAAAGGAAGTCAGTCATCAGGATGAGAAGAACTAAGACATCATGAAGATAATTAGCATGCTCTCTCCACTAATATTTTCCCTTAGGAGATTTAAAAGTACTTCTTTAGCCCTTGGTCAATCCCACAAAACATAAAGGTGAGCTGTGCTGTGTGCTGAGAGGCTTAAAATCTGCCAGGGAGAAGGAAGAAACCTGACCCACCTAAATAGCAAGCAAGCCCAGGTAGGAAGACAGGGCAAATTGAAGAATTATATGCAATGTGAAAATCTGTTGTATGAGTGTGGCCAGAGTCAGGAAAAGAGTTTTATATCCTTCTGTGATTTTTCCAATCAACCCTTGCCCCAGTGGATTCTATAAAATGATCCAGAGAATGAATGAACATTTTACCTTATATGTGTAGCAATATTTTGTTTCAAGAAAATATCTACATACAAAACTATACATACAATGATCTACATACATCTAAAACAAAGTATATAGACTCTAAAACCAAGTCAAATTCCAGAGATTTAAAACTGGATGAATTTAGGGGCCAGAGCAATAGTCCAATGGGTAGGGTGTTTGCCTTGCATGCAACCAACCTGGGTTCAATCCACAGCATCTCACATGGTCCCTGAGCACCGCCAGGAGTAATTTCTGAGTGCAGAGCCAGGACCCCTGAGCATTGCGGGTGTGATCTGAAAAGAAAAACACACACACACACACACACACACACACACACACAAAGAACTGGATGAGTTTCAAAAGACTCAAGGAATTTTGGGAGGTGGAGTGCTAAAAGACTTGAGATATTTTTCAACAACCTTGTTGTAGACAGATGTGCAAGCCATTTGCCCTTTTCATGGAAGCAATTCCATGTATTTTATCCTCAAGCCTGATCAATATGACAGCATTTTCTACTGCTAAATAAAATAAACACCAGTAAAATTCACTTGACAACATAGATTTTAGGCATAAAATCCTTTTGTTTTTTGCTTGTTTGGGTACCACACCCAGCAGTGCATGAGGCTTCCTCCTGGCTCTGTGCTCAGGGATCACTCCTGGTTGGGCTTGGTGAACCATCTGGAAAGCCAAGGACTGAACCAGTCTCAGCCATGTGCAAGGCACAAGCCCTAGCCATGGTATTATTGCCCTGGCACCTGAAGTTTTGATTTCTTTGCAATTTAGTTGGTAAGGATGGTGTCAATATGACTTCCTTCCTTCCTTTCATCTTTCCTACTTTGTTCCTTCTTCCTTCCTTCTTCCTCTCTTTTCTTCCTTCCTATTTTCCTCTTTTTTCTTTTTTTCCTTTCTTTCTTTCTTTCTTTCTTCCACTTTCTTACTTTCTTTCATTTCTTAATTTTCTAGGAACAGAGAATTCCATTCTTCTTCCAGTAGATGAAGAAGATTCAAAATATTTTCCATAGAAATCCAAGTCTGAGCTAGGCTTTTAATTCTACCTTCAAAGCATTGAGGGCATTTTTCACTTCCTTTCAGAAAGGGGCTGAGTCAGAGTTATTCTAAATGTCTCTCAAGAGCCTCTTCTCCATCTTAGGGAACAAGCTAATGTGGTCTGGAAAAAGAGAGTTTAGAGTCATTGTGGCTTTAGTGATCCCTATAAAAAGCCTTGAATTTTCTGCCCAGCTCAAACACAAAAGTAAATTTCTTTCCTAATTATTGTAGTTCTGAAACAAGGATGACAAAGCTGCCTGCTTACAAATAAACCACAAGCCTAATGTAGTAACAATTTTTAAGTATCTTTTAAATCATGGCTTAAAAATTAGGACCATAGTCTTATCTGTAAATCACATCTATTTCAAAACACATATAGATTTATATATTTTGGTAGATAAATACATAGGAAGGTTGCAAGTTTTTCATCTGTGTAAAAAGCTTCTGCAGCAAAACTTTGTTTTCATGCCTCTTCTGTAACACAGAATCAGGAATAAGCATAGTGGCTTAAACCAGAAGAATGTGAATTCTATTTTTCCCTCTTAGTTGCTGTTTATTAGGTATATTCCTTAACCTCTCTGATTTAAGGGTGGGAGGGATTGTGAGACAATTTTTTCAAAGCATTTTGAGATGAAATGTGCATGAAAGAACACCACCAAGTAACCCTTAATCAAAATCAGTAGTTGAGGGGCCGGAGCGATAGCCCAGCGGGTAGGGCGTTTGCCTTGCACGCCGGCGCTCATGCCGGCCAGGGTTCGATCCCGGCATCCCATATGGTCCCCCGAGCACCGCCAGGAGTAATTCCTGAGTGCAGAGCCAGGAGTAACCCCTGAGCATTGCCAGGTGTGACCCAAAAGGCAAAAAAAAAAAAAAAAATCAGTAGTTGAGCCAGTGGTCAGCATTATGAGAAGGACATACAATACTACAATGAGCTTAAAAATGCAAAAAACTTGCTGATGCTAATGGTGCAGTGAGCCAGCTAGTGCAAAATTCAGGTAATGAATGTAATGGCATAGTAAGATGTCTGCAGACACAATGTCAAGTGTCAGAGAACAAATTCTTTGTTAGGTGAAATAATCTGCAGAGCCCTGATGGTGCAGGATCTTCCCTGACTGCCTCCGGCTCTAGGAAACGTGGAATGAAATCCACATGCATAGAATGTGGCAGTGTGAAACCGTGACTGCTGTCTTTGGGAGTGATCATGATATTTCCGTTTTGCTCACTTCTAAAAATTCTAAAGACTTCTTTTAAAAATGTTATGCCTAGAGCCAGGTGCTTGCTTGCTTGCCTTGTAGGTGACCAACCTGGCCTAGATCCTCAGCTTTGTATATGATGCTGGAGGCCCCCAGGAGTGAGCACTGAAGCACAGAGACAGGGTATAGTTCAAAATAAATAAATACAAGAAAATCTAAAATTAAGCAATGTATTATTAAATTTTCTTTAGATTGAGCTGAAGACCTATCTTTCCACATTCTTGGTCGACGTCAGCCAGCATTTGTGCGGCTTGGCTAATGTTTGGTGTTATTAGAACGATGTCATCAGCAAAGCGGAGGTGGTGTACTTGTCGACCACCTATCTTCACTCCCATTCCTTCCCATTCTAATTGTTGCATGACGTTCTCGAGGGTGGCACTGAAGAGTTTTGGTGAAATGGTATCGCCCTGTCGAACCCCCTCTTTTGACATCAATAAACACTTCTTTGTAGAATGGTGAGATCCTGGTGGAAAATCTGTAATACAGCTCATGAAGGATCTTGATGTATTGGGTTTGAACACCCTGATTGGCTAGGGGCTTCGATGACTGCTTCAGTCTCCACAGAATCAAAGGCTTTCTGTAAATCAATGAACGTGAGACAGAGCGGCATCTTGTACTCCCTACAAACCTCAATGAGCTTGGTTACTGTGTGGATATGGTCGATTGTGCTGAATCCTTTCTGGAAGCCTGCTTGCTCACATGGTTGTCCTTCATCTAGTGTTCTGCCAATCCTGTTCAGGATGGCTCGTGTAAACAGCTTGTAGATGACAGACAACAGGCAGCTGGGGCGATAGTTGCCGATGTTGTGAATGTCTCCCTTCTTGAACAGTAGAACTGTCCTGCTGGTTTTCCATTGGGAGGGTAGCGTGTGAAGAGCCGAGCTAGTGTATTGATGAGTACCGACGGCATATTCTTCAGGTGTTCGGGTCTGATTTTGTCTGGGCCTGGTGCTGTTCCCTTCTTTATCGACGAGATGGCATGTCAGATTTCAGAAGGGGAGAACATTGGGAATGACATATTTGGCTCATTCCTGGGGCCGCCTCCAGCAACATGTGGGATTTCAGAAGGGAGAACGCTGTGGAATTTGGTATGTGGGCAGGTGGATGTGGCTATCAAAGAGATTTGAGTAGAAGTCATGGATAATCGTTTCCATGGCCTTTCTGGAAGATGTGATAGATCCATCAGGGCGTCAGAGGGCAGTCATCTTGGTCTTATAGTTGGCGAAGGACAGGCGGGCATTGCGAATGCTTTTCCCAGCTTCTGCTGCATCTTCCAGTATTTCTGCTCTTCTGTCTCTGAGATCTTCTTTTATTGCTTCTCTACACCGTTTAGCAAGCTTGAACGTTAGCATTTGGTCTCCTGAGGCTCGCGCCTGCCACGTTGGCGAATGAGCTTGAGAGTTTCTGAAGACAGGTGTCCTTTTGTGTCTTTCTCTCTCTCAGCATTCTTCACAAAATCATGAAGGTGCTGAACCAGTCGGTTGTATTCTTCATTATTGTCGCCAATGGTGGTATCTTCCCATGTTGCTGCAATGGTGCTAAAGAGTTCCCAGTTGGTGGTCATTCTGGGAGTTCTCTTCTTAAACTTTGCAGCCTTTTCTCCCCATTGCGGGAAGTAGAATTGTGCACAAAGGAGACGGTGGTCTGATCCTGTTTGGAATTTGGGGACGACAGCTACATCGGTCAGACAAAACCGTCAATTGAAGATGATGTGGTCAATTTCATTGTGGAACTCTCCACCAGGAGATTCCCATGTCCAACGTTTCACTTCAGGCTTCTGGAACTGTGAGTTCCCATGAATGGTCTTGGTGGACATGATGAACTTAGATAGTCTCTCACCCTATTCGTTCCATTCTAGGCCATGGGTCCCGATGTGGAGTTCTTCAGCCAATCTTCTCAGTCCTATCTTGGCATTAAAATCTCCGACTATGATCTTGTAGAAGGTGTGATTTTTTTTATAGAACTCCTCCAGTTCCATGTAGAATTTCTCAATTTCATCTACTTTGTATGTGGAAGTTGGTGCATAGACAATGAAGATAGAAATTGCTGGCAGTGGGCCACATCTCTTCAAGTGTAATCATCCTATCGAGTTTGTTAGGCATTCAAATGAATCAATATTGACAGCCATGTTCGTCTTGACAAGGACACCAATGCCACCGACGCCTCTTTTTTGTCGCATGTTCCAAGGAACAATTCTTCTCCATTGTCAAATACAGCATGATGCAACTGATGCCTCCTCGTCTCAATCAGACCAATGATGTCGTGACTTGATCTTTGCGCTTGCACACTCAGATCCTCAATATATGCTTCCGATGCCAGCACATGTGCATTGAAAGTACAGACAGTCATTTTAGTCCTTCTTTGTTTTGGCAGCCTAGGGATGGCCGTGGAAATTTTATCAGGCACTGCTTGTTCGCCTTTCTTACTGCTGCTGTATTAAGGGCTCTTTTGGGGTCAGGAAAATAAACATTTTTGTTACTGGTTTTGGCATATCGAACACGCATCGGACAGCTTGCCATATGAAAAATGAACTTGTTCCAGAGGCCCCCTTCACTCTCAATGGAAAAAACATATCTGATTGCAGCAGTTATGTGTACCTAGGGTTGAGAAGTCAACATGATGAACGACCTAAAACCTGAGCTTCGGAGGGGAGGAAGAGGGCGACATGGAATGCCTTCAAAGGCATCAAAAGAAATAGCAAAAGAACAAAGAACCTCCGGCTCCCGGGCACATCTCTTTTGACTCCACCATTCTCCCTGCATTACCATACACCTCAGGAGACCTGGGCCCTATGAAAGTAGGATGAGAATGCTATTCAGGTCTCCCAGAGGGAATCAGAAGAGCTATGCTTGGAATATCACACCTCACTCAAGTGACAGAAGGAATCCATCGCTATTCCAGAATCAGGGATGCTGTCTCGTTTGCCAAGGCATCGAAAATCAGATGGGCTGGACAAGTAATACAATTTGGAGAAAACTGCTGGACTAGAGCCGTTACTGACTGGATCCCACAGAATGTCAAAAGATCACGTGGGCTGCCCACCTACAAGACAGTCAGACTTCCTTGTTAAGACCCTGAAGGAACGGTTTGAGGCTCTTCATATTCCTGAATCAACCAGATGCCATTGGGCTACATTGGCACGTGATAGGGTCCAATGGAAATGTTACTGGGGCCCGCTCGAGCAAATCGATGAATAATGGGATTTAAGTGATCAAGTGATTATTATATTCTTCTCAATAAGACTGTGAAGGCACAAAGCTTAGATAAATCTCTACTTGGAATGTCAAATGATACCATCACTAGAGAACAAAAAGCAAGCAAAACTTAGTAAATTTACATATGATTTTACTTTTTAATCAGCAGTTCTATGACAAGGGTTATAGTACTGATATACACTAGCAAGCCCCTGCTCTCTCCCAAAAACAAGACATTCTTTTTTTTTTTTTTTTTTTTGGGTCATACCCGGCAATGCTCAGGGGGTTACTCCCTGGCTCTGCACTCAGGAATTACTCCTAGCGGTGCTTGGGGACCATTTGGGATGCCGAGGATCGAACCCGGGGCCAGCATGGGCCGACAGTACAAGGCAAACGCCCTACCCGCTGGGCTATCACTCTGGCCCCCCAAACAAGACATTCTTAAAGCTAATCATTAAAACTGTTTTCAAAACAAAAGTAAATTTCCAAATATTCATTCTAAAGGAGTCAAGTTAAATAAAGCATGGTAATGCTTTTGTGCTCACAACTGTAAAAGGGAGCAAGGGAATATTATCTCCTTTTATTGTTATGCTATATTATAAATCACATGTTTCATAAATTGTAAATAAATTCTTTATAAAAAATATTGATTTGAAAAATGAAATAAAATAAATTAATGTAAGTGTGCACTGAGCTTATTTTTCACCACAGAGAGTCTTTATGCCAAGTGACTTGAAATTATTTCAATTTTGAGTGACCTAGAAACACAGTAACCTGGAGTGTATTTCCCAGCAAGGATATAGTCTATCAGCACATAAAGAAATGCAACCAAACCCTAATCTGTTTCAGTAGTTATATCTGTGTTGTTATTCTGAGCTATTGTATGTGGAGGAAAGACAAGACAAGAAATTTATGAGCTCTGTGGCGGAGAACAAAAAGCTTGGTAGTATAAAAATGGTGATTTCAGGTCTTATGTTTAACACTGCTCAAGCATCACTGCTGATGGTGCTTGAGGGAACAAGAAGTGATGCTGGGGATCAAACCAGCCATACTGAGGTCAGCAACTTAACCTCTATATTTCTTCTCCCACAGGCAGGAGTAAAAATTTTTGGTAGGGGAGAAAGGAGATAAACAAAACATCAGTATATGTGAATTTTCAGTCCACTGAAAGAGATGATGACCAATCCAACACAATAAATATATTTAGTCCCTTTACTGTCTCCATAGATTTGCATTTTCTATAACCAAACCACAGTATCACAGAGAAATTACTGATCCTGGATGTCCAGCAATAAATGCAGAATTTTTTTTGAAAGTTAAGAAAATTATAAAATTCTGCTTAAGTTGTGTCAAAGGAACTTAAGTGGTTGGTGCTAGAGTACAGTGGATAAGGAATCTGCTTGCACTGGCCTTACCTGGGTTTGATCCCTGGTATCCACTATGATCCCCTGAGCTCAACAGGAGTAATTCCTGAATACCACTTGATAAAAAGCCCTTAAGCAAAAAAACAAACAAAACCAAATAAGCTTAAGTGGCAATTTGAAAGGTCTTTCAACTAAAAAATATGACAATTTGAACATTCACTATCTATCACTATCACTATCTTCCCGTTAATCATCTATTTGCTGAGAGGGCACCAGTATTATCTCCATATGTCCTGTCTCATGCTAGTAGAACCCAAAGGAATCCGCTTGCTCCAGGAACATAGAGAGCTCAAACCATTATATTAGGTCACGGGAATGACCTAATATAAATGTTACTGGTATTTGGCATATCAAATACTACACTAGCAGCTTGCCAGGCTTGCTGTGCAGGTGGCATACTGTTGTAGTCTCCTCTAAATAAAGCATTTATAGATGAACCGTGGGCCGCTAGTGGCCACGCAAAGTCTGGTCTACTGGGTGGAGATGCTACTAGAGGAAAGTCCGGATGTGGAAAATGGCCGGGCCCATGGAGTAGGGGAGGGTGGTCTGGCTTGTTGTGAGGCTCTAATGAGGTGGCAGGCCAGGGCTAGAACCTGCCATGCCTCCCGGTGCCTCTACTCGAGCAGCGCACAGGGAGAGGAAGGAGCAGCTCTGCCCCCATGTTTGAGAGTCTCTGGCTCAGCATACCTAAGGGCGGATTGAAAAGAAACTGCTGCAGGGGTGGGTGTGGATGATCCGGGCTGTGATAGTCTGGTCTGCTAGGTGGAGTTGTGACAAGAGGGAAGTCCGGATGTGGAAAATGGCAGGCCCCATGGAGTAGTGGAGGGTGGTCTGGTTGTTGTGAGGCTCTGCTGAGATGGCAGGCCAGGGCTAGAACCCGCCATGCATCCTGGGAGCCTCATGAGCAGAGGCACAGGGAGAACATTAAAGTCTATTAATATCTTCCCTGAGATATGTAGCCATCATACACTTTTAAAATTATCCTAAATATTAAAATTAAAAACTAGCTAATTGGTCACCTGTCGGGTTGCCGCTAAGGTCCCCAACACAGGAAGCTAGTCTCTTCTACCCGGTTATAGGGAATCGATGAAAACTAAGGAATCTAAGGCAGTTTTAAAAGGCTTTACTATCACAGCTTCTGATAGGCAATCCAAGAATAGGAAACTCGGACTCGGCCCCACTGGTCCTGGCCACACGTAGGCCAAGATGGTTGCCACCACGAAGGTTGAAACCCAACAGAAAACGGAGAGAGGGAGGCAAAATGACAAGGGA
Organism: Cryptotis parvus; assembly: GCA_021461705.1. Taxonomy (NCBI): domain Eukaryota; kingdom Metazoa; phylum Chordata; class Mammalia; order Eulipotyphla; family Soricidae; genus Cryptotis; species Cryptotis parvus. The sequence goes on along the minus strand of JAJIBD010022311.1, from coordinate 5,424 downwards.
AGCCAAAATGTCAAACAGGCTCCTTCTTCTTTCTCCTAGATTATTTTATAAACAGAACCTAGCCAAAATCTTCACAGCCTAGACCATCTTGGTAAAGCCAGGTAAATGACCCTTTTGAAATGCAGATCTTAAGGTGGACTTTGTCTCAAGCCTCACAAAAACCAGAGATGATTACAGAGGCAAATTCTACCAAGCAGAGTGAGGAGAGGCTGAATCTCTGAACCAGAAAGCAGTTCAGAATGTAATTTGTAGGTATTGGCATTAATACTTTACCATGAATATATAGCTAGCAGATCCCAGACTATGGATACCAAAGAGGTCCAAAATCCATCAGAATAATTCACATTAGCATTACATCTAGGTGAGTAGACAATTCAGTTTACCTGGAGGTGCACTGGCATATCTCTGAACAAGGAGAATTGATTGGCACTATGGCTGATCCAACAGGGCGGGCAATTACTCAGAATATCTACATGTATGTCCCCTGAGGGGACTCATGAAAATAGAATATTGATCTGGGGCAAGTGAGATCTATGATAAAAATATTTATGCCATATAAAATTTTGAATCAGTCCACTCTGCCCCAACTCTATTGTAGGTCAGCTCGGAGATTCCCCAAAGGAAGGGACCAACTCTTCACATAAGCTTTGCGTAGCTGTAGGCTAAGGCTCAGTAAGGCATGTCACCCAACAACTCCTCCTGTTTAGTTTACTGAAATAAATTGAAAAATAACAAAATTTTTAAGCAAACATACAGAAAATTAAAACAAAAGGAACAATTCCACTACAAAATGATATTACATGCTACCTAAGATCCTAACTTGTTTCTGGACCCAAAGCAAAGTTCGTGGACAAAGTGTTTCTAACTATCTGGTTATAACAATTATAGTTTGCACTACAAAGTTAGCGGACAACTTGCAATATTTTAAGTAAATCCATGTCTGAGCAAAATCTGATAACTGCTCTGGAATAGCAATAGTGGTGATCACATGCTCTGGAGAGCAACAATCAGAAACTTATCGAATTGTCAGGAACACTGGATCAGATCTCAGGAACACTGGAACAAATGTCTTGAGCACTAGAACAGGTGTCCAGAACACTGGTATAGGCATCTTGCAGGTGTCTTCAACAAGGAAACACTGGCACCGGTAACCATACCTAGGAACTTTAACTTAGGCAAGATGAAAAGTTTTCCAAGATTAGTCACAAATAGAGATATTAGGCTTTGGCTGGAATCCAAGTTTGGGATGGAGAAAACATAAAGAAGCTCTAGCACGGGTGGAGCAGTGAGAAAAGCGTACATAATTGATGAATCCAAAGTTGGTGAGTCTAGTAGGTCAGCAATGGAGCTGATGAACCAATCCACTAGAGGTTTGTAGTGGTCACAAATTGAGAAGGTAGTATTTTAGACATAACATAGACACAACATTAATCACAAATATAATGGTGGCCACCACAGGCACAAACATATACATACACACACACATATATATATTTGACACTGTATATTGACCCATGTGGGTGATAAGTGATACTTAACTCGAGTGCCTCATGGGTATAAAAGTTGGCAATATGACATGGTGGAAACCATTTTCCTGTGAATAGAGCCTGGGGTCACCCCATGGTGCATTTGACATGCCAAAAATAGTAACAATAATGAACCTCATTCTCAACAAATGGAGATGTTACGTGGCCTGCTCAAGCAAATTGGAAGACAAGTGATTAATTTTAGTGAGGCCCTGTTTTAGGACCCTTGTATTGATGCTAAGCATAAGGTTGTGTTCCAATGTCTTATCCTGTGAACAGATTCCAATAGAAAACTTTTTTTCACTAATTAGCAAACCTGTAATGAGCACTGTAAACGGAGTTCAAAACATTAAACATCACTCTGTCTTGTCTCCCAAGTTGGATCATAGATTTGCTTGAGTGGGCACCAGTAGGATCTCCATATGTCCCGCGGTCACATGCTAATGTGGCCCAGGGCATCTGCTCAGCTCGCCAGGAACATAAAGAGATTCAAACCATTTCATCAAGTCGTGGGAATGAGATCTATAACTGTAATGGTATTTGGTCTAACAAATACAGGTAGCTTCTGCCAGGTTTGCCGTATGGGTGGATACTGTGCAGTCACAATAATCTCGAGCATTTGGTGATAAACTCGCGGCCAGTGATCAACTATCCTTCTGGGTGGAGCTCTGACTGTAGGGAGTCCGCCGATGAGCAAAATGGCGGTCCTCAAGTGTGGGGGTTCCTCTGGTTTTTGCATAAGGCTCTGCGGGGTGGCGGCTGGTTGTGAACCCGCGCCATCCCTCCTGGGTGCTTGAGAACAGGGCACAGGAAGAGCTGGTAGCAACCTGCTCCACTAAACATCATAGAAGAATTTATAACAGCTAAGTTCTTTTTCTGAAAAAACCTGTAAGCAAAAAACATTAAAAAAAGGAAACTCTATCCTTAATCTTTGAAACATTTTAACATTGGCTATGCTCGAAGTCCGACCCTTTTCCTCCTTTTTTTAAACCTAAAAACAACACATTAGAAAAACCATGTATTTTTAAACCTGACACTGAACAACAGCCACATGGGAGTAACAAACTGTAAAACTCAAAAAGCTAAATAATTGAGGATTAAAAGCCGGTACATGAAAATAAAAAAAAATCACTGCTATTCCTGAGAATGATACCCCAAGGGCCCAAAACAACGAAGAGGGCGGCTGCAATTCTATATTTCTTTGCAGTGTGATTCACAATAGCTAGAATTTGCAAACAACCCAATTAATGCGGAACAAGTGAGTGGCTAAATGGCACCTGATATATGCAATCGAAATGCCAGGCGGGCTACATGAAGGCAAACTTGATTAGGAAAATTGAAGTAGCACAATTTGCTTATGCGTTTGCTATGGAGAGTATCACCAGAGTAAAATAAGTAAGAGGGAGGGGATCAGACAGGAATGATCATACTCATTTGTCGGGTATTAGAAAAATCATAGTATGAGAATGACACTTTCAAAGATAATAGAAACACAGGCCAGGAGGACTGGTTCACAGTTGGAAGCTGGCTCAAATGGTGGAGGAGAGGGCATTTAGATAGACAAGGGACCACTCTGACAATGACAACTGAAAACACTCACCTGGGCCAGAGCTAGGTACTAAAGGTGGTAAATGTGTGAAAACTCTTGGCAAGTGTATTGTAAAGCCACAGTGCTCTAAAAAATGTGGTGTGAGGAAACAAAGAAAAAAAGTGTCTGCAATATAGGCAGACTTTGGGGGAGAGGTGAGATTGAAACATTTGGTGGTAATAAATGTACCAGGTGAAGGGATGAGTGCTGGCACTATATGAAATGAAATTCAATCATGAGCAACCTTTGTAACTGTCTCCTCATGCGTAGATTCAATAATGAAAATTAATAAAAATAAACTAAATTCTTAACTTTTGTTTACTTTTTGAAATCTTTTTTTTTTTTAACATTTTATTATACCACCGTGAGATATCCAGTACAATGTTGTCCACGCTGGGGGCTTCGGTCACACAGTGTTCCAGCACCCTGCCTCCACCAGTGCCCCAGCCACCACCCATGTCCCCACCCCTCCCCTTCCTACATCCTGCTTAAATGGCAGGTTCTTTATCTCCCTCTCCTCTCTCTCTCTCTCCTCCTTCTCCTCACACATTGTGCTACACTTCTAAGTAATTGACACACTTGGAAGCCATCATTTGTATTTTTTGTCTGTATTTAATGCTCAGTTCTATGTTTAGCATCAGAACTTTGACATTTATTCACATGTTCCCTTCCTCTATCTAACCAAACCTCTGACTCCCACACGCTTGTGGTAATTTCCACTTCGGTAAGATCACCTAGTATATTTATGTCATGCAAATAAATGTAGTCATTCTATGTCTCTCTCTTTCCTTCTGACTAATTTCACTCAACATGATTCTTTCCATATCCATCCATTTATAGCAAAATTTCATAACTCTCATTTTTTCTGACAGCTGCATAGTATTCCATTGTGTAGATATACCACAGTTTCTTTATCCAGTCATCAGTTCTTGGCATACTGGTTGTTTTCCCAGGTTCTTGGCTATAGTGAATAGTGCTGCTACGAAAATAAAAGTGCGGATTGGGTCCCCCGCTGTGTATTTTGGGCTTGCCAGGGTATATTCCAAGGAGCGGTATGGCTGGGTCAAAGGGGAGCTCAATTTCTAGTCCTTGTAGGAATGTCCATATTGTTTTGCAGGAAGGTTGTACAAGCTACATTCCCACCAACAGTGTATGAGAGTTCCCTTTTCCCGGGCACATCCACGCCAGCACTTGTGGCTTTACTACCCTTTGGATATGGGCCATTCTCTGTGGTGTGAGGTGGATATCTCATTGTTGTTTTGATTTGCATCTCTCTGATGATTAGTGATGATGAGCATTTTCTCATATGCCTTTTGGCCATTCGATTTCTTCCTTGTCAAAGTTTCTGTTCACCTCTCCCCTCTCCCCCATTTTCTAATGGTTGGCTGTTTTTTTCTTATGTATGTACGCACCAGTGGCTGATATATCCTGGATATTAACCCTCTTATCAGATGGGTATTGGGTGAATATTCTTTCCCATTCTGTCGACTGTCTTTCTATCTTGGTCACTGTTTCTTTCGCGAGGTGCAGAAGCTCTTTGGTTTCATGTAGTCCCACATATTATATTTTCTTCTAGGTGCTTTTAAGTTAATGTGTGTTTCACCTCTTGAAGATGTCTCTTTAGTTATCGATGCCACGGAGGGTTTTTCCTTATATTTTCTTCAATGTACTTTTTATGGATTCAGGTCTGGACATTGAGATCTTAATCCATTTTGATCTGATTTTTGTGTAAGTTGTGAGACACAGGTCCAAATTACTTTTACAGCTAGCTGTCCAGTTTTCCCCAGCACCACTTGTTGAAGAGGCTTTCCTTACTCCAGTTTGGACTCTCTTGCACCTTATCAAAGATTAACTGATCATGTCTTTGAGGGTGGGTGTCAGGATACCAACTCTATTCCAGAGGTTCACTGGTCTATGTTTTTATTCCGTACTCACTCTCGTTTTAATTATTAGCTGCTTTGTAGTACAGTTTGAGGTGGGAGCGGTGGAGGCTCCCATCTTCTTTCTTCTTCCCAAGGATTGCTTTAGCTATCCGTGGGGCTTGCTTTATTCCGTACCTAATTTTTAAGCAAGTGTTTGGTCAATTTCTTTAAAGAATGTCATGGAATCCTTATAGGAACCGTATTGAATCTGTACAAAGCCTCTAGGGAGTATCACCATCTTATGACAACGTTACCTTTCCCATCCAGGAGCAGGGAATGTGTTTCCATTTCCTTCGTGTCCTCTTTATTTTTTTGAAGCAGTGTCTTGTAGTTCTCTTTGTATGTGGTCCTTATTAATACTTGGTTAAGCTGATTCCTAGGTATTTGA